>QKWP01000849.1:0-99851 GCA_003550325.1 Gigaspora rosea
TTGGAATACTTCCGGTGTCGAAAGTATAGGTGTTCCTTTTCTTTTACTTATGTTTACTTATAGTAGCTAGTAGCTAATGGAGTGGGATAGTTCGTTCCCTAGCCCTTAGGGCGACTTTAATTAGTAATACTAGACTGAAAAACTTTTTCGCTATTGTTTATTTGTTTGTTTATGTGATTTGCAGGATGTACCGGAAAGAGTTTTTTCTTACTTGGTCTATTATTTCATTTTTATTATTATATTTGATTATCATATCATATTATATTATTATCTTGAGAAGTTAGATACTTAGATAGTTAATACTGCTTATAACGCTTATATTGCTTATAACGCATATACCGATTATAATGCTTATATCGATTATAATGCTTATACTGATCATACCGCTTATAATGCTTATAACGCTTATAGCTCTTATACTGCTTATGTTGCTCTTGTAGATTATAGTATTTATTATTGTAAATCAACACTTATAATGCTTATTCTAAAATGTATTTAAAGACACAGAATTTCCCTTAGTCAAACTAGACCAAGACATCCCACTTCTCTTTATATTTATTATACATCTTGTACTGGGATTTCTTAGGAACATAAATCTAAGAATAGCCCTATCTTAGATTATTATAAAGAAACTATTTATCTTAATAACACCAAGTTTATTATTAAGTAATAGTAAAATCGATAATTCCTTATCAAATACTATTACAAACTGCTCTTAGAGAAGAGTATAATTTCTTACCAACTAAGGAATTATACCTACCTCTTGGACACCACTATAAACTGATAAAGGATCCCTGTAGCCATGACATTATTATAGTAAGGAGTTAAAGAAGGCCTCCCTACTATAATACTATATATATTTCAAACTACTGTATTATGTCTAAAATTAAATTAAAATCAACTACTGTACTATGTCTATTTCAAACTATACCATGTTACGTCCCAGTTTAAACTACTGTGCAGTTCAAACTATTTGTACTAAGTCCATTTCTAACTACTGTGCTAAGTTCAGAATCTAACTACTATACTACATCCAGTTTTAACTACTGTGCTATATCCTAATATATTCTGTTCTAACTACTGGTATCATGTTCGTGACTACTTTGTTATGTTTATTCAAATATCATTCTAAAAAAAAAAAGAATAGTATATACAGTTAAATACCATAATACTATTTGTTATTACTGTATACAAGCAAAACAATTTAAATAAATGTGTTCGCTAATTAAAATATGGCAAAGCCTGTCCCGTAAATCTAAATTGTGTGATGTTGAGTTAAAGTACTTGTAGTTGATATTTTAAACTCTAAAAAGTATTATAATAAAAATATGTAAATTCTAAATACTAAGTTAGTCTTAAAGATTATTTTAACAATAGATTCTAGCTATATAGTACATATCTATAGTTTGAAGAATTGGTTGACCCCACGAACGATTGGTTGGATGTAAAAAGTATATAATAAAATAATGTGCATCAGTTAATTTAAACTTAATTTTGAGATCAGATTATATCAAAATTGGGGATCTTTTTTTAAAATTATATTAAAATTATGACTCTAAAAATCAAATTGGTGGATATATATAACCAAAATTTTTTTCCTATTTTTAAAAAAATTTTTTTAAAAAAAAATTTTCTTTTAAAATTTTTCTCTTAAAAATTTTTCTCTTAAAAATTTTTTTCTTAAAAATTTTTTCTAAAAAATTTTTTTAAAGGTTTATGTAATTTAGCGCATATGCATTGTAATGCACCCATCTGATAAACCAGTCAGATTGTAGAATCAGGTGTAATGTGAAATTGAGAAAAAATAGCGATCTTTTAAAAAATTGCCTGTGGCTCTAATTTTGCTTATGAAACCACTCTTTGTGCTCTAACAAAAAAAATTCCTTGCAAAATTTTACTATAAAACCTCTTTTCTCGCCTACACACTATTCTAACCTCACTCTAACTCTAACTAACAAAAAAAAATAGATTGTTTTAGTTGTTTTGATTCACATTACACCAAATCATATAAGGTGCGCTATAGTGCACATGTACAAAAATATTAAATTCTTTTTTAAAAAAAATTTTTTCAAAAAATAAATTTTTTTAAAAAAAAATTGAATTAATATAAATATACTAATAAGGTACATTAAATTTTTTGTACCCATTATTTTGATATTACATACAAAAATAGTAATGCTGATATTGTTTATATTAGGTTAGGATAGAAAGAAAATTATATTAGGGTTTGGGTTTAGGCTATTATATAGTAAAATTGCTCAAGGAAATCTTTTTATTAATGCACAAAAGGTGATTTAGTATGCAATTTCTTACAAAATGAGAGATTTTTGACAAAAAAAAAATTTGTTTTGAATTTTTCTGATTGTGTAATATTACACCTGATCTTGAATTTTGGTAGCGATCTATAGGTTACATGATGCGGGTATATGTACCTTCGGGTACATATATATTAACCCAAAAAAAAATTTTTTAAAAAAAATTTCTCTCTCTTTTTTTTTTTTTATTTCATTATCCAAATTTTAAATATAATCTAACTAAAATTTATTAATTTTATTTATTTTAAGTAACATAACATTAAAAGCTTTTATCCACTTTTAAATATAACCTTTTGGCAAATAACCTTTTTTCAAATATAACATTTTAGTAAAAAAGTAACTTTTTTATCCAAAATTTTAATATAACCTCTATATGTATTATTCAGGGTTTTAACAAAATAAAAACAAAAAAAACAAAATAAAAACAAAAAAGCTAATAAAACAAAATAGAAGGTCCAGTCATATAGATGGTGGTGAAATTAAATTTTAATTTTGAAAATTTTAATAGTTGAAATTAAATTCAACTGTTAAAACTGAAATTATTTTCAACAATTGAAATTCAACAGTGAAATTAACTTAATAGTTAAAAATATTCAATGGTTGAAATTAAATTAATTATCAAAATTAGTACAACTGTTGAAATAATTTAATCATTAAAATTAATTTGCTGTACCAGGAATGGAGTGCAACATAGTGTATAGTTATCTGAGAAGTGTAATGATGTGAACAAATATTGTTCTTTGATTGGTTATATTTTCACATGATATTGTGGTCTAATTTGTATATTAAACCAGTTTGATATAGCTTTTGTAGTACTATTTGTACTAATTATCTCTTTCAAAGGATTATTTTAAGTATTTCAAGTTTAAGTTATGCCTTATTTTTGTTTGATTGATTTCTAATATTACTGGCTTTGTCTATTGATATATCGCTCGATTTATAAAAAAAAAAAAAAAAAAAAAAAAAAAAAAATCAAATATAGCTTAAAATCAATTAAAATGTACAATAAAAATTGCCAATAGTGATAATAATAATTATTAATAGTTACATTGATATTTCATTAATCTTTTTATTAATATTTGATATAATAGATTCATAATTACTAATTAATTATTAGTGATCCTGGTCGATCAAAATTTTTTGACCGACCGAGCCGATGAAATTTTATCGGCTTAGTCGGCTTAGCTGAAAATTTTCAAATAAATCGCAATTTGATCAAAACAACCTGCAATACTTATCTTGGCACTTGTATATCGTAAATAAAACCCAATTACAGTCAGGGAATATACTATATTTGGCTATTGCAGATCGCACCTTATTTGGTGATGATCATTCGTCGGGTTGTTCTAGATCTTTTTCCAGATTGTTTCACATGCTACCAATAAGATTAAATATTTAAAAAAAAATTTTAAATTAATTAATTTTATATACCCTCCGTATCTGGGTTATTAAATTCTTTCTTCTCTTTCAACAGTTAAGATTATCATTGTTGTCGTTGTAGTATTGCCAGTGCTTTTTTCTGTTGCTTAGGTATGTAGTCTTGAGGATTTCGTTGGTAGTACAGTTCATCGTTGCTAGTAAATTTTGTCGTTAGGTTTCTTTTTTTTGCCTGTGTACAAATCAACTAACGCTTCTCTTTTTTTCTTATATAGTGTACTGGTTGGTGTTGTTTCTTTGTAAAATGTGGTGGTCTTGAGGATTTTATCAGTAGTATGGTTCATTGCTGCTGATAGTGGATTTTGTTTTTTTTTACTCATGTACAAGTCAACTAACGCTCCTTTTTTTCTTTTATGTAGCTCCCAAGATGTTACTCTAGTTGGTTTATGTTTTTAGTGGTCTTGAGAATTTCATCGATAGTACAGTTCATCGCTGCTAATAGTGAATTTTGTTGTTAGTTTTCTTTTTTTCACCCATGTACAAGCAATTAATGCTCCTTTCTTTCTCTCATGTACGCCCAAGGATGTTGCTCTGGTTGGTGTCATTATCTGTTGTGTGAGGGTTAGGTTAGAGTAGTTAAATCGTTAGTAGTTAGATGATTTGGGTTAGAGTGCTTAAATTATTTATAGTTAGACGGTTGTTTTAGAAATATTTTAGCATAACGCGTGTAATTATTTTTTAATAAGTTTTTTAATTAATTAAAAAAAAAAGTAAATTTTTATTGGTCGATTTTAGGGATAGTATTTAAGAAAGTCATCCAGGATGGTTGTTAGAATTGCTCTTAATTTATTTATTAATTTTAAATTTAAGAATCTAAATTATTACAAATTTAACTATATACTACAGTAATACAGTAATACAGAATTATCGTATTATGATCATTCTAATTATCGTGATATGTTCATCCCAACACCATGCTATATTCATCCACAACTATTGTGCTATGTTTATCCCAACTATTGCTACGTTTCAACTATCATGCTGTATTCGTCTCAACTATATGTTTATCCCAACTATCATGCTGCATTCATCTTAACTATCATGCTAGTTCATCCTAAATATTGTCCCAAAACTACCATGCTACTATCGTGCTATATTTGTTATTACTATTATGCTAATTTGTTATTACTATTATGCTAATTTGTTCTTACTATTATGCTAATTTGTTCTTACTATCATGCTACGCTCATTTATTGCAGAGACGAGTTCTTCTAGTTGTCTTTGAAAAGCTAATGCTGTAAAAAAGTATAACACAGATTAGCAAGATTAAACTTCTACACTTTAAATAACTTCTCGAACTTCGACTCTTATTTACCTTTTTGATGAGAGTTGATTAGCGTTGATTACTTTTGATTATTTAAATTGGACGTCTAAAGCAATATATTCGAATATCGATTAGCAGTAAATTATTATAAAAATTTTTTTTTGCCAATGTACGACTTTGTGGGCTCGTAAGAGCCAATCAAATTTAAAAATTTGCCCGTAGATCATTCTAGAATGCGATTTCCTAATTCGGTATATTCCCTGACTGAATTAGAAGATACTATATATAATTATGCGATTCAAAAATTTATTAAATTAGCTGCCAATAAAACTTGTTTTGATTTTTAATTTGCCGAATTTAGTTAAAATAATATTTTATTTAATGAATTATTAATGCACGATCAATCAATTCATATTAGCATGAAATAAAGTTAAGTAAAATCAAATTGTGTAGAGGCGCAGTAAAAAGAGTAAAGATTTGTAAATAGTAGTATAAAGTAAATAAGAATAAGAAATAAAATTAAATAGCATTTTTTTATTGTATAAAGTTTTAAATAAAACCTGTAAGTAGCAAAATTACTTTATGTACATACACAGATAGGCAATTAGGTTTCGAATTATGAAATGTAATTCAGAAATTGGATATTATAAATATTCGAAGATATATATTTAATACTATAAGTCAAAAGATATATAGCGTAAGTAAATTTGAATGTGGTAATTTTAGGGCATTTTTAAGTACATGAGGTATTTGACATAGAAAAGATTCTAGTTGTATTATATAATCAAAAGAAATAATTGGTAACTAAAGCATGAATAAAAGGGCGGTATGTATTAATACGTGTTTAAAGTTGAGGATAACGTAGATATAAAATGTAAATCTATTTTAAGACTCACAGAAAAAATATTAAGAAAGCAAGTAAACGGCAAATGATAAAGTAACTTTGAAAATTCGAATAGAATACTCGCCTTTCATAAATATGGAAGAGATGAATAAACGGCAACTAATTAAACATGGGAAATAAAAGATAAAAAGTAAGTACATATGAAGATTAGAAAAAAAAATTTAGAGAACAGCTGTAATGGAATCACATGTAAAAACCTCGACATTTACTGTAAAGCTACATTCGGAATAGAGTTCTCTTGAAGCGATGGTCCTAAAAATTGTTCATTAAATCAATAAGACAGAAAAAGGTTAGTATTATTAGAAGAAGATGCAATAGGAATATCACTTTGCAGTAATTGTAAAAGTTGAACGTCAGTAGTGGTCAAATCGCGCGTAGATTTTCGGGCCTTTGATTCCCTGCATTGTCGTTTACGCATTTTTTTTTGATCTTCAGTTTGGTTATCTCTTATTCTTGCAGCAGACTCTCATTTTAATCCACGTCGACGTTCAATAGGAGTTTCGCTAACGTTTTCTATATTATAACAGTACCTAAACTCTAATCCTTCGCAATAAAGTTCCTAATAAGTCGTCAAGTAAAAAATTTTTTTTACTTTTAAATCGGCTAGCCGATTTTAGAAAAAATCAACCGACTGGGTCGAAAAATCGGCTTAGCTGATTTTTTTAATTTTGGCCAGGATCACTATTAATTATTACCTTCATGATCCTGACCTGATCAAATATCACATGGGTCATTTGTCAGTTGATCTGATTTAAGTATTCAAAAATATAAGTTATATATATATATTTTTATAATATTTATTAATGCTATTTACAACTCTGTTCATATACAATATGCTTTTTATACCATGTTTCATTATAACACCTGAATAAGTTAAGCTTTTAGATGCAATCAAATAATTAAACATTAAAAAAATTCTATACAAATTTAACTTCTAATTATAAAATATTAAATAAACACAATATATTATTAAAATTTTATACTTGATAATTATATTATATAATGCTGTACACATATAGGCTAAGATATAAATAATTTATTAGTTAGTATTAATAACTGTTAAAACATTTCATTTTTTAAAACTTCTAATATAATCTACTAATATTTTGATAAAAAGGTTATAATCAAGAATATTATCACAATTTAACAATTGTTTTATTGTGATAGTACCAAATCAGCTTAACTGCATATAGTATCGTATGTCAATTTGCAATAGTAAATCAAATACCATACTGAAATTTTGTTAAGCTTGTCATTAGTATTGTGCAGCTACCTTATTAAATTTTGGTCCCAAATAAAATAGAAAGCCTAATTCCAAAACTCAATTAATGTGAGTTAAAATTATTTTCTTTTATATATATAAAAAGTGACTTCAGTCTCCTAAATTTTTTATAAATAAAAAACTTTAAAGAAGACTCTTTCCCGAACATCTGCAGATCATATCAAAAAACAAAACAAACAAAATTTGAGGAAAAAATCATAGACAGCCTAACTAAAGATTGGCCTTCGGGCACCAAAAATAGGATAGCGTTCTCACCCTAGTAGACAAATCACTTAAATAACTAACTAAAGACAAGCAAAGGTGAAGTGAACAAGAAAGATTTACGAAATACCCACTTCCTTCGCTACACTGCTTAGCACATCACGAGACATAAAAATGAATACAATCCAAAATGATCCAATCTTAACAGACATCCAAAAAACAACATCAGCTGTACTCCAACAACTGCCCAATGACAAAAGAACCGTTAAGAAAATGAAAATAGATGAAAATGCAACTTCCTCTACTCCCCAGCGAGAAATAAGTGGCGATTCCAGTGGACCCCTGCCAGAAATTCAGCAAACATCACATGACCTCGAGACCACAACAACAACAAACTCCGATCATCAATTCCTCACCAAATTTTCCCACACAAACCAGTTCGACACATTAGAGCAAATTCCGACAGATATGGAAATAGAGACTCCCATGGCCACCCCAACAACACCTAATTTAGAAGACCCATTAATCACAACAGAGATGACCCTTGACCAATCTGGACCGGTACCTCGACCAGATTTGACCGAACAACACCTCCCCCGGTAGGAAGCCGAGGTAGATCAAAACTTTTCCGATGCTAGATCCGACACAACGATGGAATCCTCCCAAACCAATAACCAGAGAACATATAGTCAAGCACTTAAGGGACAAAATCGCGAACAAACTAACAAAGAGCAAGAGAAGAGGACTGAGCTATGGACAAGCCAAGTCAGCATCAAACTACAGAAAAGGAAAAACAAACCCTTCAATTTTGTTATCTGGCATAATGATGCAATTATCGACTCCTTTACATCAGAAGAAAAATTTGCGACTTTTATCAACTACAAACTAAAAGTCACCCCCACTGACGAAATTATCCCCAAAGCCATTAAACTCAAATTCAAACACCATGACACATCATTCTTTCGCACCTTCTCTAGGTCCAAAGCTAACGAACCGGCACACCAAACAGAATTCATGCTAATGTTCAACAAGGCGCTTGAGCGCTATAAAAACCAACATGGTGTTCTCATTACAAACAAACGCAACCGGGACCAAATTTATGACAAATTGAAACGACAACTGGCGATTGACCATATTACCAACCTAGATATGATTAAAACAAATCCACATGAGTCAACCAGAGCAATCTTCTACGCTATCAGTTTCGCCCGTATCAGCTGCGCAATCACATTTGAAAAAATGAGACAAATTATTAGTACAGTAGTGGACGAACAAAAGGAACCCATTCCGACAAAACCGGAAGACATCCCTCAGAACATCAAGGACATACTCCCCTTTAGCCTTCCAATAGAAAACCGAACTGAAACTCGATCAATTGTAGTGGCCCTCAGAAAAATCTACAACTTTAACAACCTACCAGACTCATACTTTGCAAGACAGCTCACACCTTTGCCCGCTGACCCAAAAAACCTACATCATTCCCTAAAAAATAAATTCCCTATATGATTCGAGCGTCAGCTTGCACAACTCAGTCGATACCGCAGTATGCTGAAACAATACTACACTTTCGATAGAATGCCACCTAGCTACTTCGACCTACCTGAACCTAAACCATTCCTTCCCTCCACCCCCCCAGGAATTAGACCACAGAATCCGTAACATGCTCCCTTTTACACCAGTAGATGCAGAAGACTTTAAGAGACATGTGGAAACACTCAGAACCTATTATAGATTTAAACGAATTCCTAACGACTTCATCACACCCAAATCACGCCTCCCCGAGGACCCAAAAAAAGTCAAAACTGAACTAGTTTATGAATTTCCAATTGAGGACAAGGAAATGGCGCAACACTTTATATCAGAGATTAAGAATCGTTATATCATCCCTATACCAATGCCCGAAAATTACATGACAGTGAATCACTCTGATAAACCACTCCTTCCAAATGATCCAAACGATGTTAAACACGTAAATTTAACTGTACCCATTAGAAGTCAGGTAGTTTTATTAGATACAGTAAAGCTACTACGTCAACACTACTACTTCCGTAGAATCCCTGAAGAATGGATCGATATCACATTCGAGGAAACCTTCAACATACAAAAAAAAATTCCTACAACACTAGACGACTTTATTCAATACTTAAAATTACATATCCCTGAATCAATGGACTTGTTCCCTATTCGGGAACACAAAAAGGCTAAACAAGCAATACAGATCCTTAATGAACTTTTCAACACCACTACTATTCCACCCTATCTCAACCTTCTCCCGGACCTACCAGATCCGAACTGGGATCTATTCAAGAGGAAAAGAAAAACAAACCAACAACATGAACAATCACAACAGTAATAAGGTTACTCCCGAGACCGGGAACGGATCAACCTCCACTAACATAATACAAAACCCAATTAATCGACGAACTACACCCCTGCTAAATCAACCAACGAATATAAATCCCTTTAATTTTAACGACAATCAATCACTTAAAATTATAACCCATAACGTACAAGGAATAAATACAAAACTAAAACTTCAATTATGGCTGAAAAAAGTGGCGGAGTTAGGTGCCCACATTATATCAATGACAGAAACGAAATTACCAGAATAAACCACCCCATGCTCGTCATTGTCCAACCCACTCTATACCATTTTTACGGCCAATAATGATAATAGTACAGGAACAATTAGAGAAGCAAGTCTCGGAACAGCAATCGCCGTACACTCGAGTATCCAACCATACATCCACACAATCAAACAAATACCAGGCTTCGCCCTACTCATAGATTTTTTCTTCCCCTGTTCTAAAACCCGCACTATCTCCATCTATCTTCTATCCGAAGCTACTCCATCATCAAAAAAGGCGCAGAAAGAGATAGTAGAATGGATAAATGCTGCAAAATCAAGACACATGAACTTAATAATACTGGGGGACTTTAACAACAATTTGAAGAATAAACAGATTCCTAAAAATCACCTTCTACATCATCTTCAATCATTCAGCCTGACAAGCCTTTTAGACTTACATGACATAACTGAACCCACGTGGAAGAGAGCTGAACTTTCTAGTCAGATTGATGACATCTGGACCAACCTTGACATAGCCCTAAACTTTTCTATCCCTCAACTAGTAGATCCTAATGATTCAACTAACAGTGACTATCAGATTCTGACAAGTACCTGGCAATTAAACCTTCCTAATCTAACCACTAGACACAAGAAAAACAAACAGAAAATTTATCTTTACGAGAAGATGACGGAGAAAAATTGGAAAGACTTTTAGACGAGATAAACAGGAGGATATCAAAATCAACTCTGCTAAATAATTCAATCGAGAATGGCGAGAAATTGAATAAACAGTGGCATAATTGGAACAACATCATTAAAAGAACCGCAAACACAATGATTCCTTTCACCTTCTCTGCACCTCGCAAATTCCACGCTCAAAATCTTACAACGACCAAGCTTCACCATGCCCTCAAAATGTCGTTTAAATTAATTAAAATCATTAAGAATCTAGAGATACCATATTCCTCCCATTTCATCATTGACGAAATAAATATATCAATAGACAAAATCAAAAAACTAACCAATATAGATATCCAATCATTACTCCAGGAGGCCCTAGACGCAAATTTATACCCAAATAGCCTCCAAGCGATTACAAGTCTGAAGAATACAATGTACCTTGCAAGAAACCTTGAATTAGAACAAGAGAAAAAAGAAACAATTAATGGAGCCATACTAAGACGATACACAAACTTTACTGATAATACAACCAAAATGATTGACAGCATCCTCCAACGCAAAAAAGGCAGAGTTCACTTTGATAATGTAACCCTACCAGACGAGGTCATTACGAAACCACAGGAAATTAAAGAAACAACAAAAAAACATTTCCAACGTTGGACAAAACATATCATACTAGACGAATCAGAATGGGAAAAATGGGAACAAGAATACCAACCTATAGACGCAATACCCGACAATATATATGCCGACATCTGCACTACGATTACAGAAGAGGAAATTTCCAACATCATAAAGAATTCACCACTATCAAAAGCAACTGGCCCATCGCTTATCTCGAATGAAATGCTAAGACACCTACCTCAGAATGGCATCAAAGTCCTAGCAAAGATATTCAATGCAATACTCACAATAGAACTAATTTCCACCATGTGGGGCAATAGTCTGATATGGCCAATAGCCAAGAAAACGGAATATAACGGTGATCTCACCCAGACCAGACCAATCACCTTAATCGAACATTCCAGAAAGATCTTCACTAAAATTATGACCAACAGGCTAAATCTGATCTTAACTAAACATCATATTCTAACCTACGCTAACAATGTCGCAATACCTTTGACGTCAACATCACAACCTATTCAACAACTTAGTCACATAATCGAACACACACAGATTTATAAAAAGGAACTCTGGATAATGTCACAAGACATGTCCAAGGCATATGATACAGTACACCTTCCACTCCTTGAAAAAGCGCTTCTCAGAATCAAAGTGCCAACTAAATTTACCAATGTCATCATGAACATTTTCAGAAATAGACACAACCAAGTCATAACTACACTGAGAAGAACGGATAGTTATACAGTTGAAGACGGAATCGATCAAGGAGAGACTATATCTCCGATCCTGTGGCGTATATACTACGATCCTCTCATACGAAAAATAAATGATACATTTCCGGGCTACACCATGGCTACTCAGATACCCCTTCAACCAACCAAAGTTTTATCAGTCTCAACCTCGGTACTAGCCTACATGGACGATACCACCTGGATTGCACCCTCTCGTAATGAACTAGAGAAAATATTAACAACCGCAAGCTCATTCTACAAGATGTCAAATTTAAAAATTAACCCACACAAATCGACCCTTTTTCACACCAATCCAAATGACATTACTCCAATTACCTTTCAAGACGGACAAATATTTAATATCGACAAAAATAATTTACTCAAATTCCTAGGAGTATGGTTCACAAGAAATCGAAGCCACAAATACATCCAAAACCAAATTCAACACGAAGTCAACATCAGTGTTAAAAGATTACAAAGGGCACAGATAACCGATAAACAATCTATTTATATCATCAACTCTGTCATACTAACTCGACTGGCCTACAGGATCCAAAACACCCTTCTATCTCCATCAACCTGTAAACGCATTGACCGAGACTTGGCAAATATCACCAGATATAAAGCATCGCTTGCTCGTAGCGTACCCTCATCAACCCTGTATAACCCTCACATTTATGGACTAAACTCAGTAGAACAAGTGCAGAGTACAGCACATATAAACAACCTTTATCGTGCACTAAATGACCAGAACTTTGATCAATCCACACTAGCCGTGAGGTTACAACAAATCCAAAACCAAGCCAATACTAATCAGTCAATCCTCAGTGAATGCCCAGTGATACCTAAACCAGAACACTACTCTCTCACTGCAGGCATCATTCTACTACTACATTCCAAAGAAATACAAATCAACCGTATAAATCATACAAAACCCATTCCACATAAACACCTTGGTACTTCAATCAACACGATACTAACAGACCACCCTAGAAGAGTAATGATTAAACAACATCTGAATAAGCACGATATCCACTCGATCGAACAATTCACAAACTACCATAATACAGAAATTTTACAATGGAAACATTTCCACCACAACATACAGAAAATCCCGCGTGGCAGAATCCCGAAATGGTTTACATATATCACTAACCTTATACAAGAAAAAACTAATCCAGCCTTGGCTTTAATCGACCCAAACCCTTTTACTTGGCAACCACTGCAAGACAATTCAAAAAACTGGACAACTACTACCAAGTATATCATGGGAAAAATCTCGTCAAAAACGAAAAACAATACATCCTTTCGGCATTACAAACTCAATCATTATACAAACAAACTCACGAGATGTAAGGGATGCATCCTCTCAGATAGTGGAAATTCAACAAACTGTATAATCACCAAACAAAACAAAGCAATGTACAAGATAGTCGTTGACTCAAAAAAATTCTGGCATGGTAGAAAAGATGAAATTCCACTACCCCACCCACTGCAAGCTAATGAGACTACCATTCCGATTCCACCTAGACATTATCTCACGCACCAAATTGCTAAAGCATTCAACACCCTCCAAAAAGAAATACTTGATGAATACAATGAATTAACGTTTAGTAGTCCTGGAAAGCTACAAGTACTACTATATACTAACACAAAAGTTAACTCATACCTAGCTTCAATTTTGATCAAGAAAAACTATCACACCTGGAATGCCACTATTAGAAATGAAACTTGGCCATCACTTGATAAACTTATAATAACTTGTCTAACCATAATTAGCGCTGTTCTCCCAGTTAAATCTAAAGTGGAATTAACAACTAACAATATTAGAACAACTCAGATCTATAATAAGGCCAAAACACAATCAGTAAATAAGACAAAAGAAATTATATACCAAGACCTGGCCCCTTATTACTTAAATCTAAATGCAATAAACGAAAGAAAAAAACTACACTACGAGATCACCCATAATCAAGACACCAACGTAGAGCACAATGAAAAAACACACTATGTCGAATTTATACCATCCTTCCTAGTGAACCTATACCAAGTTTACCTTCACCAACAAGCAGCTCCATTTACCGCACGCCACCTCCTAAAACACCTACACAAAGCAAAAAATATCAATGAATGGCTCTCACAGAATAGGATACAAAAGTGGAATTTAGAAGTCAATAAAATTAACTGGAACCTAACCTACAGAAACATTAATTATCATAACAAACTATTAACAAGACAAACTCATCCGACCCATTCCAAGATAAAATCGTTTAAAATTAAAATCTTAACTAACGAACTTCCCACTCTTCATAATTTACATTCTAGACATCCCGACAAATATAAAACCCAAATGTGTACAGCATGCAGAACCCAAGAAGACAACAACCTACATTGGATGTTGTGTCCCAAAAACCCCAAGTCCTTCGAAGCAGTCGTGGCCGAAACAATGAACGAAATTGCCTCAAAACACCAAATCTCTCTGTCTAATTCTCACCATTACATACAGAAACTCCGAGAAATACACCTAGGAAAAGAAATCCCAATTACAGTAATAATATCACAATCTCTCCTCCCACTAAATCAAATTCAACAAGCGCTATCTATTACCCACACTTTTATCACGAGTTGATCGACAAACTATACGAAACCTGTTGGTTAGAAAGTAGAACAAATATCAATACCTCAACACACACAACTACACAACATACGGCTCCAAACACTTCTAACAACCAGCAAATCCAAACGACTGAAAAACCAAAATCGTTAAAACATTACAATTACTTTAGATGGGTAAAAAAATTTATTAGTCATAACCTCTCACCCAACCAAATAGCTAGCATAACCTAGAGGTCTCTGACCTAACTAGTAAAGTCTTAGGTCTGGAGTAAAGTAGCTCTATCCCCCCTTCCCCATAGAAAAATGTAAATTCAAGTTGTATAACATTTAAATTGACATAATTCAAATAAAGGAACGGAGGAAAGACCTCACTTTTAAAAAAAAAAAAAAAAAAAGAAAAAAAAAAAAAAAAAAAAAAAAAAAAAAAAAATTAATGTGAGTTAAATAAAAGATTTGGGAGTTTTAGTTTTGGTTTTAAATAAAGTACAAACAATATAGTAATATTGTGGGTTAAAAAAAATTTTGGACATAACTCTAGATATCTTAGCTATAACAAAAAAATAAAACTTTGAGCATTTAGATTATAACTTGCCAGACTTGGCATATGGAATTTTTAATTGATGAAAATAAATTATTTGGGCAATCAATTTTATTATCACAATAACTAAAAAAGATGATCAAAAACTATAATAGTTGTGCTAAAATTTAATAACCACATTTTGCAACAAAAATTTTTATCAAAATTACTATTAGTATTACTTCAATTAATTGTAGTACTTGTGCATGATTTCTATAATTAACTAATTACTTTGAGAGAAATGTTTGAGAACTCTTAAACTGCTAATTTTAATTTTAATTGTTGATTTAATTTCAACAGGTGATTTAATTTCAACTATTGATTTAATTTCAACTATTAATTAATTTTAACTGTTAATTTAATTTTAACAGTTGATTTAATTTCAACTGTTGAATTTAATTTTTGTATGTAAATTAATTTCAACAATTGAAATTTAATTCAGCATCTTGATCTTAAAAAATTTTTGGTGAAATTATTTCAACAATTTCTACTGCCGAATGTAGAAATTACCACTATAATTTCACCACTATCTACACCAGTGCATAATGAGACTGTAGTTGGTTCTAGAACTTAAGGGGAGTATTCTTTGAGATTTGATACTATATCAATTGCTTTAATTTTTTTATCTATAGTTCTGAATGCTGGTTATTTTGTTCTTGGATCAAGCAATGATAAAATTGAGAAGTTTCATCTAATAATAGTTAGTAACTATTTAATTTTTCATAGATCGCATTTGATATTTGATTTTGTGAAAAATTTTCATTATCTTTGTATTGTAATAAGTAATCTTAAATACCAAGAAAAACAAATCGAACATCACTATACATTAGATAACTTAAAGCAAAAAGAAGTTTGGTAGCACATTAAATTGGTTCTAAAAGAATAATTGTATTCTTTATTGCTTAATTAAATAAATTGTTATTTTAATTTATATTTATTTATTATTATTATTTTTTATACGAAAAAACCTACATTAATATTAGCACAATCATTTTTGGTTGAACATTTTTGATAAATGGCTAAATCATCAGCTGCAAGTATATTTAAGCCGAATTCTATTTTTTTCCACTTTTCTAGCATATATAAGCAGAATTCCATCTATGCCTAACATCTAGTTCAGGTGCTAATCACATAATTTTTTTAGATTATCAATTGTGGGTTGTGATGCTTTGATGTAAGATATTAATGATCGCACTTTAGCAACCAATTCACTAATCAAATTAATTCCTTGACCAACTGCCAAGTTCAATACATGGGCTGCACATTGATAGTGTGAAAAAACAAAGTTATTATAACTTTTAAGCTCTTCTGCTACAAGTGCACTACATAGAATCATTAATAACACATTATCCGTAGTTAAAGCCAAGGTTTTTTCAGATATATAATGTTCATCCAAGGTATTTATTATTGTAGTAGCAATATTGATTCCTGTATGTTGTTCTTTCATTGTGATGATATCAAGCAAGAAACATTTTAATTTCCAATTTGAATTGATAAAATAAATTGTAAGACTAAGAACTAATGTACTGTTTGGTGCAGTTTATAGGTCAGAAGTAAATGATACTTTTTCTAGAATTTTATGCAATGCTATTTTAATTTCTTTTCTTTTATTTTCAAATAATTCTATTATATGATCTTTATTGTATTCTGCTAGAAAATTAGTACTATAGATCAAATTTTGAAATCATTTCTTGCTATTCTTTACATTCAACAACACAAAATGGTTGTAGATCACAAATGATCTATTTTATGACCAAATTGTTTCATTCTTGTTGTTCTTCTTTTATATAAGGGTTTGTGTTCAAGGCTTCTGTCCTTTTTTTAGTGCTATTATACTATGTGTATTTAAATGATGCCTTAATGTTGAAGTTGAACTCATTGCTAAAAATGGTAGTTTGCACACTTTGCAAACAGGTAAACCAGGGTATTCTTTTGTCTCTTTATTAAAGTATTGCTATACTGTAATATAGTGACTTTTATGCAAGAAACTATATCACTTGACTTAACATGTAAGAGGGTAAGAAATGTGTAAGTAATAAGAAAATTCAAAGTAAGATTTAGAAAGAGATTTAAAGATACAAAAAGAGATATTTGCGGTAAAAGAGATTCAAGATAAGTTAAAGAGAGAGAGCCTTTATTCAATGGGTAAAGAGGTCAAAAGATATCAAGACAATAGTTTTATATTCAGAAGATAATAGTAGTTTATTAAATATAATGTTTTAAGTACAAGAGTTATTTAGAAAAGAATAAAATTAAAGAACTAAGATGTTTTGTCTTGGGGAAAAAGGCAGGGTTTTTATATCTATAGAAACTTAGTATTTTCATCATAACAAGATATAATAATGAGATATAATAATGAGGTATTATAATGAGATATAATAACAAGATAGAATAATGAGATATAATAATGAAATATAATAATAAGATATAATAATGAGATATAATAATGAGATATAATAACAAGATATTATAATGAGTTATTATAACAAGTTATTATAGTGAGTTATTATAAAGAATTATAATAAAAATAGCTCATTTTTAAGAATAGAGAAAAGTTTTTCTAATAAAATTAATACTACAGATTTGATCGCTTAAATAAAAATTGTACTATTCTTAATGCTTTTATAATATTTTCCTAATACTAATATTTAAAATTATACTAATATAACAACACTATTGAATTACATTTTTTATGTTTTTTTTAGTTGTACTAAAACTCTAAGAAGATATAATTTGTACTTAATCTTGTTTATTTTGATTATTATCTTCATTATCAGAATTAACTGGATTAATATCAAAATATTCATTATCTTGAGTGCTCATATTTTCAAGATTTAGAGATAAGTCAAGAAATATGCAGCTACCAATAAATTTTTAATTATACACAGAGATGATATTTTAAGATAAATAAAAATTAAATATTAATATTTTATTTGTTTTATATTTTTATTTGCTAAATTGATTTTAAAAATTTTTATTAAAATAAAAACTTCAGGTTTTTTATATATTTTCTTTATATAAATTTTGCATTACACCATTTACTTTTTTATAGAATTTTCTTGCTTGTGCCAACACATTCAAACATGAATACTGCCAAAGTTTATATTAATTACTTTAATAATTCATACAAAAATACAACTACAAATAAATCAAAACAAAGTAAGAATAGATAACTATATAAAGAATATATAATGAAAAGTAGATAAAAGAGTAATACGAAGCAAATATATAAAAAATAAATAATACACAAATATCTTTAACTCAAAAGATAATCAAAATAATAAAAATAATATAATTTATTAGTCAATTGAAATATTATATTAAGTAATTTTTGATATTAAATATTCAAAAGTATTATAATATCTAGATATTCATAAACTCTAGCAAAAAAAAAATATATAATTCTAAAATATTTAATACAGCACAAAAAAGGATTAACTTAAAGATCTAAATAAAAAATGCTATTTCTAAATGCATTCACAGCTATAATAAAAGTAATACTATCTCTAAAAAATTGCCCAGTATAAAGATTTTTGTATAAGTTATATATAATAAAAAAAAAGCAATATAAATGTGTTTACAAACCACTAACAACAAACAAAATAAATCATATATGCAAAGAATAGAACAAAAGCTAAAGTGATCTTGAAAGATTTGAAAAAAAGACAACAAGATTTAGTAAAAAGTACTCAAAATCCAGAACAAACAAACAAAAAAAAAACAAAAGTATTATACTCCAAAAATTTTCAAAATTTGGAATATAAAACCTTAGTAAAATGCTATAAAAAAATATTTAATAGCAACTAAAAAACAAGAGTGACAAGTAAAAGAATGAAGTATTCTAGAAATACCTAAAAGAAAAAAATTGAGTAAAAACAAAAGCTAGAAGTATAAACAAAAGAACAAAAGGGATCATACTTTACTGAAATTTCCAAGATTTGCTAACAAAATTCTAAAAAAAACAATAGGAAACTAGAATAATAAATAAAACAAAAGGTAAGATACAATTTTAACAGTATTGGCAAAATATGGATATGAACAATATGGACCATTGGACATGGACATTTATGGACTATGTCCATATTGTCCATATTATTTATTGGATATAAGACACTTAGTTCAAATAAAATATATAGGCTACAGCTTCGAAATATTCTGAATATAAAACAAAATTGAGGCTAAAATTTGGTGAAAGTCCAGAATATTCTGAAAATTTCAATATAGAAAAGATATGGACATGGACACGATTTGGATTAGTCCATGTCCATGTTTGTCTATGTCTAAATAAATTTTTATTGGACATAGTCCAAATGCCAACACTGAATTTTAAATTTCAAGATCCGGAATATAAAAGCTCTAGTAAAAGTAAAAAGAGTGAAAATCTAAATTATTAATATGTTTTAATCTAGAACTGAAGAACAAAAAGTAGAACAAAAAGTATGTTACTTTACTGGTAAAAAAATTGTCAAAAAGTAAAGTATTACATGCATTATTTATCACGTCAATATATAAAAAGTTCTTTAAGGGTAGAGTTTACTCTATACTGATCACTTGTAGATCATTTGTAAATCACGTGATGTGATTGGCTAGTTTCGCATTGTCACCCGCAAAATTCATTAATCTTGTAAGTAAATTTTTAATATACCAACAAATTAATATGGGTGATTTTTTTATATTTTGATAAAACAAGTATTCAAAAACAGGTTTAGTGATATTTTATAATATTATATTTATTTTTATGTAACTCATCTGTAGTGATTGTATTGTGTAATCTGATTTACATAGTAGAGTCATAATTAGTAATATAAAATAATCTACATATACTCTACCTTTAAAAAGTAATCTATCTTATTTGTCATATGGGTCTTTGTATCTATATAAGGACCGGTCCTGAACTGGTTCTTTTATCAGCCCCATGGTCCTTATCGGTCTTGGTCTGGAACCAGTCTGGACTGGTCTTTTTTAGGACCAGGTGTATCCCTAATCAAGTTATATTAGTTTTTGTTTAGCAAAAAGAAATGATATCAGACTTTCAAAATAGAACAATTTATTACTTGTAATTTAAGAATATGATCTCTGTAAAATAAAGTACTAGCAAGACTGACTAAGAAAAAAAAACTATTGTTTAATACTAATTTTATTAATAAAAAGTGTTATACAGTACTATGTAGAGTTTGTTGCAAAACTTCCTGATGAAGTTTTGTTACTCCACAGTGAAAAAACAATGTATGATTATACTATGCCCTTTAATATCCATTGTTTTATTAATTATAATTGCCACAGGTTTTTTACTAAATGTATAATATAAGCTTTCTAGTGGATTTCAAAAATTTTTAGTAAATATAATTAATGTGAAGTATTAGCTGCAGGTATACAACCACCTACTTGCAGTATGTATTTAAGAATTTACAGAACTTGCCAGGTTTCTCTAGTAGTATATCAGCCTCAGCCCAGGCTTTAACAAGATTACAAAGAAATTCTTTTTTTTTTATCAGCCACCATTAAAGCTGAAGGAAGACACAATTGCAGTGTTTGGTTTGAGGATTTCAAGTAAGCTTCATGTGTTTTTGATGGGTTTTGGAATTTATATGTGAAAATAAAAGCTTAATTTTCAAGATTAACACTGTGATTAAAAAAGTGGCAGTCAGCTGTGAACTTTATAAAAGCTACTTTTTAAATTCTTCCCTTCTCATCTTTTTCTTACACATAAGCTTCCAGGAATCAAAAATAAAGTGTTCTGGAACCTCTTGTGTATGGCTATAGGCAGTGGATTTTTTAGGAGGACTCATCTTCGGTTTTTTTTTATTCGTGTATATTCAAAAATGCAACTTTCAAATATATGTTCAAAAGAACAAAAAAAAAGCAGCTACATATGTTCAAAGAACAAATTTGGCATATATGTATTCAAAGAACTAATCGTTGAATCATTTATAGACTCACATGTGACGCTATACTCACTTTGATTGGTTAAATCTATTAGCCAGATCACATGAAATCAAAAAATCGACCGAAATTTGGATATGATTAGGATATTATGGGCCAAAATTTGAAAAATTTTGGGTTAAGTACTGAAATTTGGAAATTTTGAAATCGGAGGCCAAAATTTGGAAAAATTTGAAAAAATTTGTTTCCAAATTTTTGACAGTCCCTGGTCCAAAGGATGATTTTGTTAACAAGATCTTTAAGTAATAATAATCAACGACAATATGGATAAATAAATTTAGTAAGAGATAAAATAAGATAGTTAATTGGAAATAAAAAATACAATGAATCTCGAATGAACCTAAAATGTATATAAAATCATTTGAATACTGCCAAGAGAAAATGAGACTTCAGGTTTTATGTTCGTCTTTTTCAATCATATCCCATTTTGATCATTGAATCTAAGGTTGTAAGGTCTAAATTAGGTATTGTTTATGACGAAACAAATTATCAATCTTTTTATCTTGTCTATTAAATATGAGAAAAAGATGAAAATCTAAACCCACATTCTAAACTTGCAACTGTAATATTTTACAAAATTTTGTATCACTATTGAATAACAACTTAATGAGTAAAGTGAACTGCAGTTTTCTCAGTATTGTCATATTACTATGTCCAATGGAATTAGACATATGTCTAATTGAAGATTTATTATGTCCAATCGGTCCATTCATTAACATTTGTTTTTCGATCCCAAATTTATTCGTTGCGTTGGTATACCAGATATTTCTTATATATACTGTACTTCTTATCCAAAAGTCAGAAAACTAATTGTCAGTAAGTTTTATAAATTTATGTTATTCATATTTCTTGATTGGTTCGTCAACGAAGTGACGGAGCCAACATTATTGCGAGATCGATGAACTGGTTCACGGGAGCATGAAACATGTGAACACGAGAGCAAGGTAATATATACAAATGTAATAGGGAAAATAATCAATCAATTAAGTAATTAGTAATTTACATATTATAATAAAAATGTAAAGTGCGGTCGATAGTGCAATGGTTAGCACTCCGGGGCACAATCGCAATGTCGCGGGTTCAAGTTCAAAGGGCGACAAAAACTCTGCCAGGGCCACGATTGGAAATAATCAAGCAGTCACTGGCATAACCACAGAGTCGGGGACAACCAGAAAAGGCGTAACCCGTCAACAAATGACATAAACATTGAGAGAGCCCAGTTTAAGAAGAAAAAGGCAAGTTGTATCGCCCAAATAAAAGAAAGGAATTGCAGGATCCGAGCTCAGGAGGACCTGCCCCCACCCGAAACGGGGGTCGTCTAAAGCCATGTACCCACGTGACATTTTCGTGTAAATCAACCAAACGGAGTCGTAAAATTTTGTTTACATGGATCAGCCCGAAGAAGTCAAAAAACAAAAAAAATGCAAAAACATAAAAACGGCATTCTAAACCTATCTTGGGCCATTAATAAAAATGTCGGGAAGGTAATTTTACCAATATTGTTCCTAGCCCTAACCCTGACCCTAATGCCAAATAGTCTCTGATACGAATTTTACCTAAATTTTCAAAAAATCACGTGGGTACATGGCTTTAGCCATCCCCCAAAACGGAAGGAAGGCCGAAACTTCGAGAAGGCTAGTACGGTATCTTTGAGAAGGTTAGAACAGAAAGGAAGTACCAGTTAGGGTCGCCGGAACGGACTACCGGAGACTGGACTAAAGGCTGCTTCGAGTAGGACGTCGGAATGTTAGTACCGAGTGGGATCGGGAAAAGATTTCTGTGGACTGGACATGAAGCGGAAAACCAGGAAGACCGTAAGAAGCTGAAACCAACAACACCGCTGGACGGGCATGTTAAAAATGAGGGTGTATCCAGGAAGACCGAGTATGGAATAAGGGAGGTACAGACAGCCTATAAGTAGTAAAAATAAAATAGGATAAATCATGTACTAAGGCTGATCATAGCCGTAATTAAATGGTTAAATATAATAAAGTACGCCTACTTGGCGTCCCAGGAGATAATGCCTGGTAAATGAAAAAAAGATGGTTTAAACCATATTGGTNAAAAAAAAAAAAAAAAAAAAAAAAAAAAAAAAAAAAAAATGTAAAGTGCCGAATTAAGTAATAAAAAAGAGGTAATAAATAAATGACGGAAAGTCGCATTGATTCGAATTAGAGAAATAGTATCTTCTGGTCTCGCAATTGTTCGCCTTACATTATTGTTCGCCTTACATTATTATGCTGGAAACTCTACCCATCCAAATTGAACAATTGTATTAGGAAGCATTAGCATTATTCCGAAGTCGGGAACAATTTCACGTCAAGGATGAAATGTGATCGTGGCTCGGCAAAAGGCCATTTGATCAGTAATACAATTAATGATACGGGCGGCCGGTTGATGGCTCAGCCTACATCTTTATGGGCTGCGCTGGTCGATTTAAGAAGCGTTAGAATCGATTCTCTTATAAAGCACACTTCATGTTAAGAAATTGACTAAAAATAAACTAATCATTAGTTGGCTAATTTGGATGATAAATTGGTAAAAAATGAATGTAAGAACGGAAATGTTTTGGTTGCATTCACAATTAATCAACATAAATGCTATAATTTCAAAGACAAAAATGAATAAAAACTAAATAATTTAGTATCACTAAAATTTTGGCAAGGAATGGCCTGATTATTTTCTATATATTTGATATAGATATGAGACTAATTCTGATCAGAAAACTGTTCTAGCAAAATAAGGTTGACCCGGTCGACCGGCCCGAGTTTCTTTAGGATCCATGATTTTTCCATCGATCCGTATCACTAGGATACAACGTTTAATAGAATAGCGTTTATTTGCACTAAGTTGTAATTGAAGACAACAAAAGCAATGCATGACAGAATATAGACAGCGTTAGTGATCGTGGCTCAGAGGATAAAAGACCTGATCGATGTTCAGCTGTCTAGCTAAGAATTTGAAATTTATTTGAAATATCGACGTTCTTCCATCGTTATCAATTTAAGATTAACTCTTTTTTTCCGATAGTTACAGCTCGACAAGAAAGAAAAAGGACAGTAATTTGAATTACGAATATGAATATATGTACTAATATGCAATGTACCAGTGAGTTCATAAATATGATAAAGTTTATTGATTGAATAATAATGATTGTTTAATATAGGGTGCATTATGATTTACTTTATTTTAAATTGATCATACAGTACTAAAATGACTACACAAAAGTTGAGAAATGTCTTATATATAGTATACAATTTTTTTAGCCAAAAAAATTTATCAAATACTGTAATTTTATCAAATTAAATAGTTTTTAATGGTTTATTCATTTTATTCATTTTGTTACCGTAAAAGGTCATATAAAAGGTCCTCCCAAATAGTAGACCCATCAGGTACTGTACTGGACCCAGGTGCAGATATTGATTGAAATATAATTCTTTTCAAACTTCTATATTGTGTATGTTATAAACGCAAAGTGTGTCAAATTTTCTTTTCTATTATATAAAACTCTTCAGCCATATACACAGGGTCTATTAAGGTTTTAAAATTGGTAGAATGCGGGTCTTGTATATGGTCATTTATGGATTTATGGTAATTCCATTGGGTATAATTTAGAGTTATTTGTCGTTATCGCTATACAGTATGATATAGTAGACCATTTTAGAACGTAACGAGTATTTTTTTTTCAAATAAAAAATTAGCAATGATTACTAATAATTTCCTTTTTTAAATTATGATTTGTCAGCTTTCTGCTTTGATAATCTCTAATTGTGAGAATAATTAACGACGAAAAATGTATATAATCCTTAAAAACAAATCGTTTAAATGAATAACTGCGCGAAAAGAAAAAAAAAATATCGATAATACTTTATAAAAAAATCTCAAAAAGAATGCTTTCTAATAAAAGTATCATATTTAAAGCAGTTCCTGATGGTTATCCGGTGGCAGGAGAACATATGGAATTAGTTACAAAAGAAATTGATATCGAAAACTTTTCACTTGCTGATGGAGATATTCTTGTAAAAAATCATTATATGTCATTAGACCCATATATGCGTGGTAAAATGAGACATTCTTATGTAAAATATTTTACACCAGCATATGAAATTGGTCAAGTTTTAGATGGACTTGGTACTGCTATTGTTGTTAAATCTAACAATAAGAAATATCAAGTTGGAGATTATTATATTGGATTGATCGGTAAAAAATGATTCTATTATTTTATTATTATTATTATTATTATTATTATTATTATTATTATTATTATTATTATTATTACGATTATTATCAATTTATTTTAAATAAAATTGATTATGGAAATTGATAAATAGGTTGGGAAGAATATTCACATATTCCCGCAAATGTTGTGTCAGCATCCTTTGAAATCCTCGCAAAAGCAATTTCAAAATCTAAAGTACCTGAAAGTTATTTCCTTGGATTACTTGGCATGCCCGGAATGTCAGATTATGTTGTTCTCAATAAAATTGGACAACCGAAAAAAGGTGAAACTATTTTTATTACTGTAAGTACAATTAAAAAAAAAAACTATTAAACTTTTTTTATACATGTATAGTATAATTACTTTTGTGTTATATTTAAAAACAATTATTTTATATTAATAATTAGGCCGCATCAGGAGCAGTTGGGCAAGTAGTAGGACAAATTGCAAAAATTAAAGGATTACGCGTTATTGGCTCCGCTGGTGATTATTCTAAAATCAAATATCTTGAAGAATTGAAATTTGATGAAGCATTTAATTATAAAACTTGTAATACTGACGAGGTAATTTTAGATTTTTTTGATTATGTTATATAATGTATATTTTATAATATGATTTCAATAATGTTATTAATAGAAATTGAAAGAATTATGTCCAAATGGGATTGACATCTATTTTGATAATGTTGGGTAAGTTTAGTTTTTCCTTTACTGAATAATTATTTATTAATTCAAAAAATAATTAACACATTTTTTTTTTAAACATAGTGGTGAAATTCTTGATATAGTTCTAAATCATCTAAATAACTTTGCCCGCGTAGTAGCATGTGGAATGATCTCTCAATATAATACCAATGATCACTATGGCGTTAAAAATATATTTCAAGTTATTAAAAAATGCCTTCTAATTCAAGGATTTATTGTAACTGATCATCTCCAAGAAATAGAATCTTTCCAAAAAGAAAAGGGTGAATGTTAAAACAAGGTAAATTAAAGTATAAGGAAGACATAGTTGAAGGAATCCAAAATGCTCCACAAGCATTTGTAAATATATTTACCGGTAAAAACTTTGGAAAATTAATTGTTAAGATTTGTTAGATATAAGATGAACATGAAAAAAATATTTTTATCGTTATTTATTTATTTATTTTATTAATAAATTCACAACTTCATTCTGCTAAATATTAGTTGAAGCTAAATAGTGTGAATTATTAAGCGATTAATTGTATAGAAAATTATGAGGCTTTTATATAACATTAAGTTCGCGTTTTTAAATAGATTATAAATTCAAGTTCAATTAAAGATGTACATTTACGCGAAAGATTGCTAGACTTGATAAATTTGATAACAGTAAAATCACAGTAATCAGTGAACTTTTTATTACAAAAACTGTAATATGATAAAAAATACTATTTTTGTCTCATAAGTTCGATATATATGACATGTGAAATTTATGAGAGGATTTATCTCTGGAGAGGCCTAAATATCTATAATATTAAAGTTTATATTAAAATATGTATTAAAGTTTATATTAGGAAACTTTTTATAATGATGATAGTTTGGAAAACTTTGATTTATGCTCAATTTTTAACTTGAAAAACTTTGGCACCTTGCATTTACCACATGCATCGTCGATTGAAATGTAAAATAGATTTTTTTTTGCATCCATTATACTGATACACCCGTATTTTAACGCAATGTCATATTAATAATCTTAGGAACGTTATTAATTTATTTTTGTAGGACTCTATTGCAGTATTGCACAACATTTGATTCAGGTTAGTGTAAATAAGCCATAGATGCTATGAGGATTACTTTTAATATTCTAATATTCCATGAAATTTTATCCATTACATTATCTGTTATTAGCTTTCACTTATTAAGGTTTTACAAACGATGATGGCTTTTAAAATAGCATATAGACTCTGAATACTGTATATAAACATATAATAAATCACTCTCACATATTGTTCTAAACTATTTCTCGTAATGTTAAAGATAAATGAGTTAAAAGGATTAAGATCAATGTTTTTTTTTTTTACAGCTCCATATTAGCAAATTTTACCCTTTTTACATTAGACACGTAAAATATCGTGAATAGTTACTGTTTTTGATTTTGTTTTTATAGAAAAAAAAGTACAGCATTTATCATAAAAATTGCTACCGTAAAGTGCCGCATACCCCAAATAGTAGATCCACCCTGAATTGGGCGAACCACAAAATCTATATTAATCAAATACGTTTTTTTTTTTTTAAATAGGTTAGAATGCTTATTGTAAATACAAAGTGTGTATGCACTTTAAATTTTTTCATTTCACGATATAACCTCACAACGCGTATAGACCCGGGTCTATTATATGGTTTAAAAATTGGTGGAATGTAAAAGACCCGGGTCTTGTATGCGGCACTGTTTTAACGCACAACTATAATAAACGAAGCGGTATTTGGAGTTGTTATTCAAGAATTGACATTTTTCCTGTTGCTAAACTAATTTATATATCGCGTTTAGCATTTGCCAGTCATATATAATTTACTAATCTTATCCAAATAGATCTATGTATTCTATGTACTATCTACGACTGTCGTCCTGACAGGCTATGTCAAAAAACTTCAGTTCATGTATTTACATCATTCACATTCAAAAAATTTAATATTTAATTATACTTTTGCTTTTTTGGAAATTTTATTAATCAATATCGTATGATAATTAATTAATATATCGTGTTCATTAAATAATATCATCAGAAAATTTTTTGGATTGCCCCGGTTGGATATGTTTAAGAATTAGGTAGAGTCGAGACAATAAAACCAAAGTCAGACTAGCAGAAAAAGTTCCCTTAACAATTAAATACTAAGATATCCTATGCTATCGATTACAAATCGAAAACACTACGTGAATAAGTCATTCTAATGTGCATAACAAATCTACATTAGTCGCATAATCAATCTAAAAAATGCACAAACTATTATTGCGCATAAATTTATTGTAATTGACTCGAGTCAAATACTTTGTTTTGTGATAAGTGACTCGCACTGCTCAAATACGTACTACGCTAACGTCGATCCCGGATTCGAATGTCCCATGCTAAAAAATTTCGTGCAAGGAAATTTTGGCACAAAGATGCCACAAATTATAAAAAAAGTTAACAGCCTGATCCATGCCCGGTATAAAGTTGATACAATCTAGTATATCCACGTACACAATCTTTCTTATATAAATCACTTTTATCTTGGTTACAAAAAAAGTTTACTAAATAAATTTAAATGGCTGGGATACCTGGAAGTGATGAACTTGGTTCTGGATATGATTTTATTTAAATGGGCAATATGCTCAAAGTGAATCATGTACCGAAAATTTATTTGACTGGAGCAATATGCTCCAACCTATAAGAGAGAAAACAATGGACAGACTTATATCATACCTAGTACCGTTAGTGTAAGAACGTATAAAGGTTAAACAAATGTATCTTGCACATAAAGTTTCAAAGTTTTCATTTCTTTTCATTATATTAGTTTTATTCAAAGAGAGCGGTCGAATATATTACTGTCGCTGATGAAAATTTAGATGAATATCATCAATCAATTTCGAATACTGTTAATGTTGGAGGTAATTTTATTAATGAAACTTTTAATAATACAGAATATATAAATAATAATATTTTCAATATTTTTTTTTTCTCAAGCAAGCATTTTAGGCTTTACTGGCTCTTTAGATATAGAGTTAGGAAAAGTTGTTGACTATAGCAAATTCCGAAAATTTAGCCGAATTCAATATGATCATTCATCTCATCTTCTTCATTTCTCATCATCTCTTTTAACGTTACGAAAATATCTTAAACAAGATATTCGTTCTGAAATTAATGATCCAAAAATTGATCCAGAAACAATTTTTGATCCATTTTATCAGTAGTCTTAAAATGGACGGTCGCGTTGTTCTTAGTGCATCCACTAATAAGTTTAATTATAATTCCAAAGCAAATTATAAGTTGGTAGCAAAAGCTGCAGCTTTAGAAATATTTAAAGGAGAGGTGTCTGAGGAATATAAGGAAGAAGTTAAAAAATTTAGAATGAATAGTGATTTTAATCTTAATGCATGTGGAGGAGATGTCAGCGCACTTGGAAATGATATGATGCATCCAAATATGGACAAATGGGCAGAAACTGTTCCAAATAATCCAGTTTTCATAACATTTGATAGAACAAAGAGGTATTTAATATTTAATAAACTTGAGTATTAACATGGTACAGCAGTAAATCAAAACTAAAATTGACATATAATTAAATTTAAAAAGTCTCTCGTTCATTGGTGATTTGGCAGAGAATAAAACTCGGAGAAAACAATTTATAGATGCTTGGCCCATTTATGCTAACGCTCATGGAAGGGAATTCAAGTCTTTTGACCCACCTTATTTGGAATACACATATGTCACATCCACCACCAGTGCTTCGCGAATTGAAAATCATGAAGGAGAAGTGTTGAGTATACTAGGGACCAGTGTTGTCATGGGACACGGACACGGACCGGGATGGGACGTCCGGGACATGTCCGCCCAGAATTTTTTTTGTCCCGGACATTCGGCGAATCAACACGTAATCACCAACCAATAAAATTCGTTGTATCCATCGTAAATTATTATCATGTTTTACGAAACGCAAACCAAGGGCCTGTATAATTCCGCAATTCGATGGTTTTACCCAGCGGACATGTCCCGGACATAGTAGGGACAAAGTTAAAAATTAGTGGGACATTGTCCGTGAACAATATCGTGTTGGGACATTATTGCGGACATGTCCCGGACGTCCCGTCCCGGACTGTCCGTGTCCCTGTAAAATTGGCGGGACAATGTCCGTGTACAACACTGCTAGGGACTATGCCAGTTATCAAAGAGGGAAGCAAATGGTAAGATTATATTATGGAATAAAATTTATTGGTTATTAAATTATTTACTATTTTGCAAATTATTGTCTTATTACAGGAAATGGTTAGCAGTTTCTTATTTTAAAAATAATGAAGAAATACATGGAATTTTGATCAGAGGAAACCTTACGCCGAGGGCCTTTATTATCAAAAAGAAATGTCTACTTTCTTGATTTCATTGGATGTGCAGAATTTCCTCCACGGCAGATTATCATTTTTATGGTGTGGATATCAAAAATCTTGTTGGTGTTCATCGGAGTCTTTGTGTTCATGGTAAGCCTAGGTGAGTCATTTAAAGGTCAGAGCTGGTATTTCGAGCTCCAAGATGGTACACTTCATCTTTCAACAATTACTTGTAGTAATAACTCTAGTCCAATACTTGAATCTATTTAGCTTTTACGAATGGACTTTATAGAAGAGATTGAAATTTTCAAACATAGGCTTTAGAGTTTCAAGCATCGTGAGAATTTTGACCAAACATTCGAATGTTCACCAAGTTTTTAAGACATTAAAAAGAAATCATTACATCATATAAACAAAAATTTAGCGTGTTATTTAATTTATATCGGTACTATTATATATTAAATTGATTATATAACTTCGTTCTCATCTTGCTTTTGAGAATTTGATGAAAAGATAACTTTAATAAATTCTTTACGATAAATTTTTTTTTTTACATTGGACTTTGACTGAAATATTATATTTGCATTTTCATTATTAAAAAAGAACTGTACAGGAACATAAATGGAAGATGTAGTATCTTTATTTGATATTAAATTGAATTCCATTTTGTTAATTGAGAAATTAATTAAATATAGAAGTTGTTATTTGAGTCAAGCAATTTATCACGATCAAAGTAATAAAATTAACTTTGACTGACGCTCGATGAATTAAAGTTTATTTTGATGCTTGAGATTTCGATCGATTTCTGAATAAATATTCACCGATCCCACTCTCTAGTTTATAGAATACGTAGATTTTTAGTTAAACTCTTAATAACAAATGATATTGTGTTATTGTTTTGATGAACTAAAACATGATCATGCGGTGCAAGCAGGGACGTGTAAAATTTTGGAAATAAAATTTTCCAAATTTTTACAAATTTTTACACTAATCCAAAGATTTCCAAACTTTTGCATTTACCCCAAATTTTTCCCGATTTTTAAGGTCGCATGTGATCTGACCAATAAAAATAGGTCTTTATGCATGTGATTTGACCAATTAGATTGTGTTTGTGAATCATCCTAGTGTTACCACCCTAAAAAATTTCTGAATTAAAAATCCAAGATCAGGTGAATCTAAACAAAAATAACCTTAATCATAACGCTGGTAGCCAAATTTTTTTAGAGTGGTGATGCTAGGGTCTTAGTTAGATGTGGTCACCATGTGCATGGGTGCATGCATGCGCATGGTTTAACAATCTATATACCAAAAATAATAATAATAATACTATCGCTATATAATTCTGCTCTGCTTGTCCCTAAACACAAGTTTTTCATTTAATTATGTAAAATGAAGCTCAGTAGAGTTCAAAATCGAACTTATGAGCAAGTTTTATTGAATTCGATGTCTTAAACTAACATGTTTGGGCAAACATAATTAATATTCATGTGTTTCAGAACAGTGTTTGGTCAGGTGTCGAACATGAACTAACCAATTTAAGCAGGATCACATATTTAATCGTGACCGCCACTAAACTAGCAAAGAAATCAATGGATTTAGTGCTTTCGTCGTTGTAGTAAGTATATCAGATTAGGATAAAATATTTTTGATTTTTGCTTTATGATATAAAGCAGGTTTTACTCTCGCTTGATGATTATATTGGATTTTATTTAATTCATAACATGGGTTTCACCCTGTCACATATTATTTATTTGTACAAAAACTTTGCCAAATTTTAATCATAATATTTGTGCACAATATTTTTTGATTATATTAATTCAAATAAAAACTTTAATATATGATATATTCTATTAAGTAGGTTAGTGCAATTTTTAAATAAATTAGCACAAATAAAAAGGTAAAATTATATATCCATTTCAATTTTTATTAAGAATCCAAGCTACTTTTTATACATAACTAATATAAATTTTATTGAAAATTTTTTTTGTAACTAATTGGTTTTTGATATTACAAACCAATAATAAATTTTAACTATGCTGCATATATATGCATGCCTGCTGTATATTATGTGCATGCATAGTAGCAAAAATATGATTTTGCCCACCTCTAGTCTTAGTGCAAAATCATTATAAAATCTTTCTATATCGCTTTTTTTTTAAAACTCTAATAGTTTGAAATTTTTTATTAATAAGGGGAGTAGGGGTATTATGGCGAAGTTAAGTATGCTACAAGGAAAACTTTTTATTAACCCAATATAGAACTTTGAAATTTAAACCACTAATAGTACAACATATATAGAATAAATCTAATACAAAAATAAGAATGCATGATTTGTATATCGGTACAAGATCATCGTTTTTGTACACAGTACCAAAATCAAAAAATTTAAGGTTATGGAGGTATTGTGGCGAATTTAGAAAAAAAATTTTTTTTTCTTATTTTTTTTTCCTTGCTAACTTTTCTTGACTTTTTTTAGCACGTTCTTCTTTTTTTTGTGCTAGCTCAAGTTCTCGTGCAGCCTTTTTTTGGGCTGTTATCTCTTTTTTTCGTTTTGTCTCTGCAATCTTCTGTTCTGATTTCTCATTCGCTTCTTTCAATTGCCGCCAGCTTTCCTCATTCGTAAGAAGTCGAGCAAAAGGGAGCGTTTTTCTCTTTTTTTTAGGAGGGAGCAACGGAGAACCTGACTGCTTTTCGGGATCAGATTGGTTTCCAGAAGTTGGCTGAGAGTTATTGGCTTGTGAATTACGAACTGGATACTTTAGAACTGAGCGCAAAGTAGATGTTCCAGGATTTTTGTAGACGTCAAGCTCTTCTGTTACTAGCGCAAGTTGAGCTTTTAATAATTCATTTTCCTCCTTAAGCATTTTATTTTCTTCTTTTAACAAATTAACGTTCAACCTTGTAGGATGAAAATGGTTTGGTTGAGATGCAGAACTTGATTCGACAAGTTGGTCGAAAGGTTGGCTTGGTTCGATGGGTTGGACGAAAGAGTTGCTACATGAAGATAAGTCAACAAAGTTTTCAGTTGTTAGTGAAGCGTCCAAACGGTCGGGGCTAATGGCATTGGGATTAAATGGCCATATTCCCGTTGTTTTATAGGCATTGCAAATGGCAAGTGGCGTGTAGGTTTCAAGAAAAGCGGGACCAAGGACTTTCGCGAAAGTGTGTTTTGTTACTGTCATGCCATTATTATTAATACAATATTTATTACACGCTTTGTTATATTCGTTTTTTAATTTTGCAAAAGGAAGCTCTGATGGTTGCAAAACGTGTGTTGTATGAGGTGGAAGCGCGTAAAGAAGGATACTATTTTCTCGGCAAAAATCAACGCTTGTATAGTTAATATGGCTTTTATGACCATCGAGGATTAACAAAACAGGTCGAGCAGGTGGAACTGAGTTGATAAAGTGGTTAAGGTACATTTGAAAAAGGTCTTCGCGCATATACCCAGTATCTGTAAAACCCATTACAGTTCCAGACGGTGCACCTTCTAACAAGCCAGGAATTGCGCGAACACCCTTATAGATTATCAAAGGCGGAATATACGACCCAGCGGCAGAAATTGTTGGTGCTAATGAGATATGTTCATGAGAATTCCCATACGAAACTTTATGAACTTGGCGTGCACCTTTTTTTGCAATTACTTTTTCAGATTTTGGAACAATGACGAAACCAGTTTCGTCCATGTTCCAAATCTGCGCAGCGGTAAGTGAATTCTCATGAATAATCTGTTTAAGTTTTTCAAAATGGTCCTTAACAATTGTTGCATTTGCTCGCTGTGCGCGTGCCTCTGATAATTCTTGTGGAGTACGAATTGAAAGCACAGGGTGATCCCTCATGAAACGCTTCCACCAATCATAACTTGGTCCCGTATTTCCAAATGGATGATTTCGTTTATTTAATCGCATAATTTCGATTATACAATGGTTAACCCCCTCCTTTGTTAGACCAAACCCGAGCTTTTGAATATTAAGGCAATAGCCGGCAAGTTGATCTTCTTCATGTTTAGTAAGAACGGTTGATGGTCCTGGGCGACCAAGAGGACCACCATTTTCTTTAGCCCGTCTAAGTGTAGTTTCTGGAATTCCAAAGCTTTTTGCAACAATGTTTAAGCTTGGACCTTTAGAACCGATAAGTTGTTCATTTAATTTGTCAAGTGCAGCACGAATTTTATCTTGTCTGTTAGTATTAGAAACTTGCATATTTATTTGATGTAACGAGATAATACAATAATGTGAAAACGTGACGAAAACGTGACAAAAAACAATTTATATAATAATAAAGTAACACGGGTTTACTATGTCATTTATTTATTTAAATGTTCAAGGTTGTTCAATGTCTACTGGTGAAAATAAACTTGTTTTCGTGATCCAAGAATTTTTGCGTCGCGATACATTTTATTAACGTGTCGCGAACCTGTTTTTATTGTTGGACCTACGTACGTACATACCAGAATTAAGGGGAATGTGTAGTTGTTATGAATTGTTATACATAAAAAAGATAAATAAGTTTTTGTTTTGCGTGGAGTAAATTTCTAATTCCACCATAATTACTTCGCCATAATACCTAATATATGGCTTATATACCTTTATTTATTCGAAGTAAAAATAAATTAAGAAAAAGATTATCAAACTATATAAAAGTTTTGAACTTAGGTAGAATTTGTTACTGCGAACAAAATTACTTAACGCGCTAAGATGGATTTATTTAGTGCAAAAATTTTTTTGTATGTGTTCTGTTTTCTTTTTTTAAGTAAAAATTCGTTTAAATATCGATATTTCATGATCCAGTGGTCGGAAATGAACGAATTTGGCACCAATCGATTCGTCTCACCGAGACGAATCGAATGGTGTACAAATCGTTCAATTCCGATCACGGGATCAAGAGATATGCCGAATTCGCCATAATACCTTATTCGCCATAATACCCCTACTCCCCTTATATTATACAGTATTGTCCTACCAATATAGTAACTAGCAACAAAATTATTTATTTGTGAATGCAAATAATGAGTTTTGATATATAAAATCTTTTTTTCAAATTTTGAATATTAAAAAATTTTTTATCCAATTTATCCAAATATTTGCTGATATCCAAATTAATTTTTGCAATTTGATATCCAAATTTTTACATATCCCTGAGTGCAAGGACCCAAAAAATTTGGATATCAAATTGCAAAAATTTATTTGGATAACAGTAAATATCTGGATAAAATTTGGATAAAAAATTTAAATATTTGAATTATTTGAATTAAAAAAAATTTTTATTAAACAATTAATCATAAATTTTATTAATTATATTGATTGAAATATAGCTATTTAATATTTTTAGTGATGCTTCACATTTTTTTTGTGGGGTTTACTATTAATGTGTATAGTAAAATAGGATTTATTATCATAGTTAATGCTATTGTTACAAAACCAACATATAAGTTTTCTGGAATCTGAGAAAAAGTGCTCTGAAAACTCTTGTGTGTGTTCAAAAAAAACACCAATACCAACTACCAACTTCCCCTTTTTTGTACAACTTTTGGTTAAAAGACCTTGTAGTAATAGAGTATCAATAAACTTTCTATTGCATTTAATGAACAAGTCTCATGAAATTTGATATTTATATTCAAATTTAGAGTTAGTACCTTGCTTTATTTTTCATATGTTAAAACTGGTTTTAATCAATTTTGACATATGAAAAATAAAACTAGTTCCAAGTAGTGATGCCACCAAAATTGATTTTTGAAAAAGGCCTATTTCATCTTCATTAGAGAAAATTAAAATTTTTTATAAGGAAGAGCAAATAAAATTTATATAGATATGTTCCTTATAATTTCGTCTATTCAAAAAAAGTATCAAATAATTTCAACTTTCAAGTAAAATAGGTCAAAAACAATTTCTTCTTCAAATTTTAATTTCGGGTTTTAGAACCCGAAATAATTTCGTCTTCATATATAGTTCCAAGCTCTACATAGATCATATGCTTATTGACCCATTATTATTGGTCAGAGATCACATGCTTTTTAAAGATTGCCAAAAATTTAGAAATATCAAGATTTAGACCAAAAATGTGGAAAAATTTAGAAAATTTTTTTTCAAAATTTTCTAGGTCCCTGATGCAGTGGCTTTGCTACCTGATTTAAATAATTATATAAAAATCAAGTTGAATTATATTTCAATAATTTGGTGAATCAAAATTAATTATAATAAAATAAAATGAGAAGTATTATTTAATAGTAAATATTTATGAACTTGAATAGTCATTATAACAAAATTTTATTAAAAATAAGTAAATGAATAAAGTATTAATTGAAGCATTTTTCACAATGTAACTAGTATTTTGCAAGTTAGTGTATAGTAACTATATTAATCCAATATTATAGCAAATCTAGGTTTTAAAATTGGTCTATATTATACTGATCTGCTCATCTATAGCAAACTTATTTGCTATAATTTCTTCTGGGTAATCAAAAATATAATAATAGATTATACTATAACCTATGAAAAAAGTAATACAATTATTTCTTTAAATGGATAAGTATGAACTACTATCATAGTTAAACCAAAAAATAGTTTCTAGTAATTTAATTAACTGACTTGATCTATTAAATGAATCTTATTCTATTCTGAAACAAGATTTTTTCTTATAGTCATGAGACTTAATTTCTATATCTTATTTTTATATAACAAAATAATTGTAAAAATACACAAATGATAATTTAATTATAATGATAAGAGGAAAGATATTTAGAATTAAAGTTTTCATATACTTGAATTTTGTTTTGATATAACAAATAGAAACAAAGCATTTACTATATAATCCTAGTCCTAATCTGACTTAGCAGTACATATAGCAATAATATTTGATTATAGTTATCGAATTTAGTTAATCTTTCAAAATGGAATAGAGAATATTAATTATATTAATTACATATGTACCTGCAATATTATATTTATGAAACAAAGGAAGCAACTATCCGAAAAAAACATGCCCAAATTGTTGGTGTTTGGTGAAATGGTGTGAGGCCAGCAAAAATTATACAACCCTTAAATTTACTGAAGAGCATTGTCTATGATATTGTTAACTATTACAAAAAATATAGAAAGATAAAACCTTTTCCTCACTATAGGGCGTCCCCTAAAATAACTGAATATGTACACACTATCTTATATGCCTTTTGAAAAGTGATAGAAAGGCTAGTTTGAATAGTTTAATAAATAAATTTGTTGAATCAACTTTGTTGAGGTGTCTACATGTACTATACAATGTCATTTTCATGAAGAAGGGTTTATTTGGCTAGTTGAAATGAGAAAACTATTTGTGCATGAAGACAATTACAAGTTTTATTTGAAGTGGGCTGAAGTTTGAGAACACTGGAATAAAATATTGTTTGGAGTGATGAATTATGGTTTGAGGTATTTGGAGGGGATAGTTGCACATATGTTTGGAGAAAACCAAAAGAAAAATATAATATAGATTGTTCTATGTTTAGGTCAGGAATAAGCTTGTTGGTGAAACTGCAAATTTCGGTGCAACTGGTGAATGACTGGTAAAACTACTTATAACTAGCCAATTAGATTTCAAAGGTGCAACTGGTGAAACTAGATGATTAAGTTTCACCAACAAGCTTAGTTAGGAAGAAAGTGTAGAAAGGGTATAATGGTTTGGGAGTTGTTTAGTTACTATGATTCAGTCCTTTGGTTCAGGTTTTTGGTAATATGAATTTAAAGAACTATACCAAGGTTCTTTATAATTGTTTGTTTTTTTTTAAATAGTTTAGATAATATTGTTAGAGAAAAAACTATTTATTCCAAAGAGAATTTACACTTCTACTTTTACTACTAATTGGTTTAAAAAAATAATATAATCAACTTTTTTGGCCTGTGTTCAGCCCTGATCTCAATTCTATCAAACATCTTTGTGATAAATTAGAGTTTTAGATTTATAAGCATATTTCTCTGCCAAGTAGTGAATCAGAACCCTGAAATATACATAGATAGGTATTAGTTTGCTTATTTTTGGTTTTTTATGCAGATCTTTTTATTTATAGTAATTTTTTGCTTATTTTTAAAGCTTTTTCTGCAAATTCTTTTATTTTTAGTAATTTTATTATTAATCTAACCTATCTATGAATATTTTGGGGTCCTAGTGAGTCAAAATATTCAATTTCCTGTAGAAAAAATGGTTTAATATTAATGGTTCAATTTTTTAAAAATCTTGTTGAAAGCATGCCTCATTCTGTTCATATTGTGATTGTTGCTAAAGAATACCCTATATAGTATTAATAAATGTAAATAATAATTTGTTTTTATAACTATTAAATAAAAAAAATTAAACCAAATTATTAATTAGCAATCCATATAAAAACTTTAGTATTATTATATAGTTACTATAGCGCAAATTACTATGTATTTTATATAATGATGAAATCTATTTTTTCTCTAAACATATAAAAATTTTATATAGTTGCAAATTTTAAAATTTAAATATCTTATAATCTACTTGATCAATTTTAATAATTTTATTATATTATATATAAAAACATCTTTTCTATATTTTTACTTAGTAAGTCAAAATATATTAGCATAATAAAAAAAATATTTAGCTATAGAGGAAAAGAAAATTTCATAATATATATAAATTTAATAGTAATTTGCGCATATAGAATTCTATTCTTCTTAGGCAAATTGGCAATTAAATGTTTGTCAAAAAATTGCAGTTGTAAAAACTTATAAAAAAAATAATTGTTATTTTGTAACTATAAAATTTTGATGATTAATATTAGAGGAGTGTGTTATAGTTATTGCTTGTGAAGCAGGGAATAACTAAAAATTTGACTCAGATCTAATAATTGTTTGATAATAGAATGGCGCAGCTATTCCATTATCAAACAATTATCAGATCAGAGTTATACCCAGTGTTTAAAATTTGATGTTCTCATGTTCTCATGAGAACACTAAAATTTTTTTAAGAACATTAATATTTAAAATAATGTTCTCTTATTTGAGAACATTTTGTATTGATAAAATGTTTTCAAAATATTATTACTATTAAATAATTAAATTGTTATAACCTTTTAACTACTATAATAATATAGATTAACTCTTAAATAAAGTTGTAAACAGAAACTTTCTGATTCAATAGTATTTTAAATACTAAATTTGGCCTAGATCATAAAATATGCATATTTTAGTATTTATAACAAATATATAGTTTTTTTTTTTATATATTTGAAGAAAAGATTTATAGCTGAAATAAGTATATCACATGATCAATTCAACCAATTTAAATATTTTAAGTACTATTAAAATCAGAAAGCCTTTGTTCATAACTTTACTTAAAAGTCCAAAATAGGTTTATACAATAAAAATATATGCATATTTAAAAAATAAAATTCTATATAATGAGAATATTAAAAATTTTTTGAGAACAATAATGCTCTAAATTTAGTTCATTTGAGAAGATAATTTTGAATTTGAATTTTAAACACTGGTTATACCTATTTTGTGAGCAATAACTGATTTATTTCATGATTCAATTATACTTCCATACTATTTCTCAAATAAAAGTGATGTAACTAATAAGTGCAATTTAAATAAAAAAATTTTTTGATTAAAAAAAACCTTTTCCCAATGTCTTCATCAAATAATCTTATATCAGCTCATGAGCTATTAGAATTTCCATACTATTTCTCAAATAAAAGTGATATAACTAATAAGTGCAATTTAAATAAAAAATTTTTTTGATTAAAAAAACCTTTTTCCAATATCTTCATCAAATAATCTTATATTAGCTCATAAGCTATTAGAACATAATACATCTAATGAGTCTAATAATATAACTAAAGATAATAATCAACATTATCTGTTATATTAAAAAAAATTCAAAATTTAGAATACTAATGCCTGTATACAAAAATGGGTTCAAAGTTTACAGAAATATCATAATAGAAAAACCATTTCTTATAATATTCAAACACTTAATAATAAAAACCAGCTCAAACAAAAATTGTATAAATTCTTTGCAGATATGAAATGACAAAATAGAAAATAATATAAACCAGAATTGATTGTATCTGCTTATACCTCACTTTATCATTAATTGTTTGAAGTTTCTGCAATTAAGAACATAAATATCAATAATAGATTTCAATTTCCTGTATTATATTGTATTGTAGATAGAAAAATTATAGAATTACAAAATCAAGGATTAGAGAAAATTGACTAGTCAAAAGGTCTAACTATAGAAGAAATTTATCAAATTTTGTTATATTTTAAATTTAGGAACAAACAACATTAAATCTTACTTGGAGGTTTTTTTCTGGAATACATACTTGCTTGGATTCCTTAGTGATGATTATTATCGACTTTTATTAAATTGCTTTGATTTTCAACCAGACGGAAGTTTGATTTTTATAATTGGGCATAAGAAAAATAATCAAAGTGGATTAAAAGATTGAAACAAATATAGAAGATTTATTAGCTGTCATATTCATATTCCTGCTAATCAGCCTAATAATGAATTCAAACTTTTCAAGATCTTTATAATTATGTTAATTTATGTTCATCAAATGCAATTAATAAGGAATACTGTACTCAAGAAATTAATAATAGAAACTGGTATAGTAAAAATAGATTAAGAAAAAATATTTTAGGTAATATGATAAAAGAAATTGCACATATATCAGGTATTAATGTTAATGACCAAAGAATTACTAATTATTCAGGAAGAAGAACTGATATTCAATTTTTGCCAGATCTTAATGTTAATAAGTATAAAATGATACAATTTTCAGGTCATTACTCAACTAATAGACTATGTACTTATAAAAATCCCAATAATGAACAATGGAAAAAACTTTGCTACTTAATGCAATTCAAGAATTTCCAATTGTGCAAGAATCAAGTTATATATCAAGAAGAACCTCAAATTATGCAACAAGAATCTCAAGTTATTCAAATGAAGTTCAAATCACACAACAAAAGGAATTTCAAACTACGCAACAAGTTATACAAGATAATTCTTCAGTTATGCAACAAGAAATTAATGCTACAACTATACAAATTAAATTACAGATTTCACATCGAATTGTTCATAAAAAAAACCAAAGTTTATATATAAAGAAATTTAAACAAAGTTGAACAAGCTATTTTAAATTCCATTCAAAAATGTTCAAGACCAAATCCAACATATTGAAACAAAAGACAGTACTACTAATATTTTCAAGTTTCATAATTTCAGAAATGTTCAAATTATATTTAAATACTGAGTATAGTGCTCCTAGATCCGTTCAGGTTCAGTCCAGTTTGGGTCCAGTCCGGGATCAAACCGGACTCGAACTCTAGATTTTACCAATTTCAAACTTCGAACCGGACTCAAACTCAATTATAAGTTCAGTCTGGGTTCAGTCCGAAGTTTGCAAACTAGTTTGAGTCCGAATAGTTATTTTAATATAACTGATAATATTAGAAAAAAAAATAAAAAAAATAAAAATTAAAAAAAAATAAAAAAATTAAAAAATTAAAGTTTAAAGATCATATTTCTAATTTTTTTTAAAAACATCGATTTTTTTTTATTGGTTCGATGAATAATAAATTTCGAAATTTTTATATAAGCAACTCTTAAGTGCGCCATAATATAGTGATTGGACCCAGGTGAGCGTTACCTGGGTTACCTGCGGGTGGGTCGGATGACCCGTATTGAGTTGTAGTGACCTGGGTGGTTGATCCGCGGGTTAACCCGCGGGGCGACCTGTGGGTTGACTCATGGGTCAACCCATAGGTCGACCTGTAATTAGTAGTGGTGAGCTAAACTTATTACGTATGATCATTTAATATTATTAAGAACTATTTAAAATTGTTGATAAATAAGTAATAGAGCGATTCTAATTCTAATTACTAGCCAGGATGATTTTATAAAAATCCCTATAACCAGTAGTAATGATCAATGTGATAAATACGTCATAATTACTATCGTGAAGTTTTTAATAAAAGCAAAACGTATCAATTACATACTATTGAGTACAACCAATATTTAGATACATAAAATAAAATATGCTAATCTAATACAAATCATATATCTTATATACTCAATACAGCTTGTTTTGCTTAGCTTACGCTCAGCAACACCTACTGAGCTCACTTTGCTTATCCAGTAGTCGCTCTCTTCGACTAACATCTCCGCTTCATTTCCATTTACTAACCGCCTGATGTAGTCTTAGTTTTCACTCTAATCCCAAAGCTAAAGGCCAACGCAAAAAAGCCCACTGCAAACACAACACGACAGAAACTTCAACTGCACCAAAGAGTAACGTACAACAGCCACCTATTCCGAATGACACTTATTCCCTAAAATGAAGAATTAGTATGTATATGAACATGACAATTCAAAAAAAAAACACATGATCTGACGTCAATTACATTCTCAAATCAGAAGAATCAAAGCCTAACTACCTAGTAGAGAAAATTCGAAGTTGTAACTTAAAGGAAAAGTGAAAGAAATGTAAGTTCTGTATTACAACCAAACAAAAGACAAGGAAAAAAAAGAGCAAAAACTTATCTCATGCATGACCAATACTGATTACGTTCCCGAATTCTCTTTCATTCGCAGAACTCAAAGCCCAGCTACTTGATGAGGAAACCCGAAGCTATAATGACACCAACTACAACACCAACTACGACACCAACTATAGTACCAATGACAAAGCGACACAAAAAAAAAATAGTTTAGTATAAAGAAAACGATATAAATACAAAAAAAACTACAGAACTACAGTAAGAAACTTGTTTTGCCATGTTGAAGCAGTTCGAATTATGATTTTGACCCAGGTTAAATGGGTCACCCGATAGACCTGGGTGACCCATTGATCACCCAGGTGATCTGCAGGTCCACCTGCCGGGTGACCCAGATCACGTTTTTTTAAATGGGTCCAATCACTAATTCGGATCTGAACTAGTTTGCAAACTTCGGACCGAACCCGGACCAAACTCAAACTTGACTAAAAAGTTCGAAACAAAAAGTTTGAATCCGGTTCGAAAATCAAACCGGACTCAAACTTGACAAAAGTTCGGTTCGGTCCAGTTCGATAGGAGCCCTAACTGAGTAGATTAATATTAAATATACAGTATATTATATAATTGAAACAAATGTATTAACATTAAATAAATAACTTTGATTTAAATAAAGTAACTGGCTCAGTCTAGAAAATTTTAATTAGTTAAAGCCAAAATAAAATTTTTGAACTCTTATAGATTTTTAAAATCTGGATCAGTCTGAGATCTGGGCAATAAATATGAAGAAATAGTATGAAAGTATAAATATAAACCGTGGAATAAACATAGATATCTGCAATATTATATTTATTAAATATATTGATATATATTGATATTAACCAAAGATAAAAACAATATCACATAATCACAAATAAATTTACATATAGTTTATAATAAACTATCTTGAAACATTATTAAAGTATTTAAACATAACCAATAAAATTCTATTAAGAGTACATCAGTATATCAGATATCATATTATAATATTTGGGTATAGTTGTTTTATATCTAGTATAAATTACTATCTAGCTAATAGAGAGTACATGCTATGAGGATGCTTTTATTTGAATTTTATAGTAATTAATTTACAAACAAGATTATTTTATAGATAATTAGTTTGGGTTTGGTTTGATTTGAAGTTTGATTAAACTCAAATCAAATTCAAATTAAATCTTGGAACCTAGAAATGGCCTATAAAAAGAAAAGAAAATTATCTATGTACTTTTAAAAGGAAATAGTATTAAAAAGGATAACAAAATAATACAAAACCATTGTAAAAAATTGATAAAGAACAAAAATGCCAATAGCATTGTTATTAAAAAGGATGAAAGTAAAAATCAAGATAGAAATAAATAAGCATATAGCATCTACCTATTATCAAAAATAGCTAAAATAAATCATATAATTGTAAGATGCAGGACACTTAAAGGTATATTCTAAAATTTGTCACATTTCAAAAAATTTCATATTGAAATTTTGATATCTTTGTGGATTTTTGCATTTTGATTAGCTAAAAATTAATCATTAAAAAATATTTTAAAATTAATTTTAAAATTAATTTTAAATTAACTAATAACATAAGCTAAAAACATGTGATTTGTCCCATTTCAAGCTAAATTTTTACATATTATATAAAAATACTATACTTTTAATTACATTAATTAAAAAAGCATACAATGCTTTTTTAAAAAATAAGGCTGCTAAGTTGTAGCAAATTAGCTAAAATACAAAATAGTAGCTTGTTTTTTGTAATATTATTTTATATTGATTATTATTAGTTATTAAAATTTATAAAGCCTTTAAATATCCTGCACTATACTAAATAAATCAGATACAAAAAGAAAGTAAGAGTGAAAAGAAAACCCTTATTAATTGTAGTTGAAGAAAACAAACTTAATGATACAAATAATAGTAATAATAAAATAGGTATGAATAAGGATGATTATAAAATGTTAAATAATAGTAATAATAAAATAGGTATGAATAAGGATGATTATAAAATGTTAATTGGAAATAATAGTAAAAAAAGAATAATGATGAATCCAAAATATTCCTTAAAAAGAAGTTTTATATTATACATGTAAATCCTGGATCAAGAAAGATAAAAAATTTCAAAAAGCCAAAGAAACTTGGTATATTAGTGATTTGTAATAAAATTAGAAGTAAAATATATGGACATAATGCCCTATAATTACCAAAAATCTGCAGAATATGGTAATGCTAACAGAATATACAAGGTTGGAAATCATTATAAAAGAAGGAACAAAATTAAAGACAAAAAGAACTATAAATATTTGAAAAGTGCAGAAAATAATATTTGAAATAGCCAATTTGATCCCAGAGAACATTATGAAAAAAATAGAAAAATCTTAATGAAATATGCAAAAAGTAAAAAAAAAAAGATAAACTCCAGAAAAGTATAAGTAAACTAAAAAGACCTCCTAAAATAAGACTTATTGATATTAGAAATAGTTATTAAAATGAAATCAGAATTAAGTTTGCTAATATTAGTAATGAAACAAAAATAATAAATATTAGATACCGTTATTGGAACAGAATTGAAGTCAAAAGGAAAGAAGAATTCAATAATATATAGAGCATGCTGAAGATGGCAATGTAACTGGTGAATTCAACCCTGGTAAATTATATTGTTGAAATGGAATTTGTCTTGGAAAAGCCTACAAAGATTGAAAAAAGAGAGTTATTGAATTTTTAAAACAAATTGACAATAATTGCAAAAAAAAAAAATTATAGCTAAAGGAATCCTGATATCTGATGCTACTTCTGGTTAAGTCTTACAAGTGTCTGTAAAAATTAAGCTAAACAAAAAGATAAGCCCCAAAACTAAACATTGTGAATATCAAAATTCTAAAAAGTCTATGAATATAAATAAAAAAAAAAGATAATATTAGCCAAATTTCAGGATCTTGAAAAACTCTGTAACACTTAATAGCATAATTGCTGTTATCAAGCAACTTATTATTAGCAACCTCACATAAAATTTCAGAAGTCATGTCTTGGAAATTACCTAAACTTTTTAAAGCAACTTCTTTATAACTGAATATTAATATATGAAGAGCTTGAAAAAAGAAGCTGTTCTATACTTATCTATATAAAATAGAACTAGAATCTTTGATCTTGGTAGAATTTTTTTTTGAAAATCCCAATAAAAAAATAGGTTCATAAAATTCATCCTTGAGTAGAGAAGAAATGTGAGCTGCAGAAATGTACATTGGAAGCACATAGTGGGTGCAGCATCAACTTAATAGTTACGTCAATCTTTATCAAAAATGGGTTTTTTAGCAATATATGCTATATATATTGTATATGCTGTATCTGTTGCATCTGTTATATTAATGGTATTGATTGTATTTGCCATATCTGCTGTATTAGTAGTGTGATGCAGGACATCTAGTCACTATAGTGCTAAAATTTGGAATCTATATATGGATAAATATAGTAGTACTGAATTTTTAAATTTTATATATAATAGTGCTAAATTTTTACTATTTATGCAATGATTTAATAGCACTTAAATTTTAAAGTGAGTGCAATAAAATCAAATAAAATAAAAATAAAAAAAAAGAGAAAGAAAGAAAAAAATAATATTACGCATAAATTAAAATTTATTAGTAATTATATAGTTTAAAATATAAACTATATAATATAAGAGCTGAGTTTTAATAAAATAGAGTTTGAATTTTTTTAAATTTAATATAAAAGTGAAGAGTTTTTAAACTAAAATACCTTTTAATAAAAAGTTTTTTTTAAAAAAACTCTATATTTATATTCTTTAGTTTCAAAGAATATTATTATAAAAAGATTTTTTTAAAATATATTATTAGTTAAAAAGTTATTAGGATTTTAGCGCAAGCAATTATTTTGTGATGTGACTAGATGTCCTGCACCATATTGGCTGTATCTGCTGTATCTGCTGTATCAGTGGTATCAGTTGTATCTGCTGTATCTGCTGTATTGGTTGTATAATGTGTATACAACAAATACAGTGTATAATGTACCAAATGTAAAAGAAATATATAATAAAGGCCTTGCGCCCTGAGAAAGAGGGAGAGATTCGGTCATTCATAATTATTTTTCTGTTACCCCCCACACATCACTAAATAAACTAACGATCTACTACTAAGTGGCATAATAGTACGATTTTTCGCCCGTATTTCTTGTGCAAGCAATATTAACACTACACTGTCCGGTTGTTTCTCGATGTACTGAGAGCCTCCGAGTTATTGTTTTCCAATTGTTTCGACGTACTAAGATAGTTTTCCAGTGTCACGACGTACTGTGGATACTGTGTTTGTTGATAGAAGATTATCCCCCCAAGTATCAATGACCAAAGCCTTGACTCATCAACTCACCAAATATAACACGCTTCCTTCGATACGGTTGTCCGGATTTGTTGGTTTGGTTTGGTTGGTTTTATATAAGCTTATGTCGAAAATAATAATAGTATTTTCTGAGAATGTAAACCTATGATTGGCTACAATTATTGAACAATGATCATGTGAGACAATGTATAATCAGAACTGCGTAATTATAGACTCTGTACTGTACGTACTAATAAAAAAATTTTTTTAAAAAACATTCTCATCAATACAAAACTAATTCATGGCATCAAAAATCTTTGCAGGCGATATGCCCGAACTGTTGGAAAATATTCTTAAAAACTTAAATAACGATACTTATTCCTTATACTCATGCGCACTTGTGAGTCGACATTGGTGTAGAATATCAATACCTATTATTTGGCAAGATCCATTTAAATACGTTGAACAAAACACATCTTTTATTTCTAAATATTGTTCATCTCTTGATGAGGACGAGAAATTAATTTTAAAAGATTATGGAATAAATGAAGAATTTTCTAAAACTCTATTTGATTACCGTAAATTACCGTGTAAGATACCCGGGTGGTTTAAGTTTCACGTGACCAAAATTTGATTTGTACCCCCGGGTATTTTGTACGGTAGGGGGTATATTACATGGGGGGTATCTTGTAAGGAGCGTATATTAGCCCATAAGTAAAAAAAAAACCATTATTAGTAAATCGGCCTTTGATTTGTACCCGGGTCTCTTACAAAACACCACAACAAATAGCCTTGAAATGTACCCGGTACAAATCAAGGGGAGTACCGATCACGGGGGGGGGTATTTTCCATGTTAATTTACGGTATTCAAAATTTTTAAAGGTCCTCAATTTATTTCATCTAAAAATTAACGTTAAAAAATGGATCGAGTCGCAACTTGCTTCGAAATTATATTATGGTCCATTGATATATCACATAAGTAATTTATTAATTAAATTATATATTGAGAGCGGCGCTACTTTGCACAAATTATATATATATTTCTGAATTTAATGAAATTAAGCCAGAGATCATCAACTCATTAAGGCCGTTTGAAGTTGATTCTTCGGTTAACATAACTTTTCCAGGACTCTCAGGAGGGGGGGGGGGGGGAAAATGAAACGAACATATAAAAATGAACAAAGATGGGCCAATTTCATTGGTTGAAATAAATCAGGTGACTGGCGAGAGTCATCCAGCGTTTTGATTGGCTGTTCGTTTTCGGGGGAGGTGGGGGAGACTTCAGCTGGGGGGTGATGTTAACCGAAAAATTAACTTCAAATGGCCTTAATTAATTAATTATTGTATTCATCAGAGAAAAAGAACTTCGTACGTACGTACAATTTTTACAGCCAAAATTCTCGTGATCTAGTGATCGGATCTGCATCATTTTAAAATATGTATGCGATCACAGATCGGAATTTTGGGTTCCCTTCATTGAATGAAATAAATCACTACTCGGATGGCTTAAAAATTAATGTAAAAAAGTATCAATTCGAATAATTGGTTTGTAATTGTTATTTCCGAAAAAGTTAAATGTTTATTCAAAACATTTCTTTCTCATTAGTTCTCTAGCTCTTCAAAATCGAATAAAAAACACTTCGGAAGCTCTATTTTCAGCAGTTTTTCTTGAATCGTTTCATCATAAACTTAAATAGACATATATGAAAGGACAGCCAAGTAGGAGCTAAAATTTGTTCTTATTTATTTATTTTTTATTTATTTTATGTTTTTTTTTTTAAATTATGTTTTTTTTTTATTTCGTTTTGTATTTTACTAAATTATTATTTTATTTTTATTTGCCATATACAGTAGTGGCGGAAAATTATGACACTTTTTTACCAAATATAGAAATTTTTTAAAAATTGATTAAACAAATCTAAAAATTTAAATATAAATATTTTAAAATATAATTAAAAATAAAAAATAAAAAAAAATCAATAAAAAATTAAATTTAAATTTTTAAAAAATTAAAAAAGTTTAAAGTTAAATTTAGGTTAAATAAAAATTAGTCTAAACTTTAGGTTTAATTTTAGATTTTTATTTATAAAAAATTAAAAATTTATTTAATTTATAAAAAATTTTTACTTATGTTCTTAAAAAAGTATTAAATAGTTTGGTTATAAATATTTTATAAAATAACTTAGTAAAATTTTTTATAAAAAATTTTTATTAATTTAATTTTTAGTATAATAAAACCTAATTTAAATTTACTAAATTTAAATTTAAATTTAAAATTTTAAAAATTTAAATTTGATTCTTTGGTAAATTTTTTTATTTTTTATTATTAATTGTATTTTAAAGAATATATATATAAATTTGTATATTTTTTTAATCAATTTTAAAAAATTTCCATATTTAGTAAGTACTAAAAGTGTCATAATTTTCCGCCACTACTGTAACTGCGAAATAACGCACAGAGAGTTACTTCGAATTTCGGCCTGAATTAATCTTAATTTAGGCCGAACTTCGAAACCACACCCCATCGCGTTATTTCGTGATTATGCGGTATTTTTATTTTTTTTTAATTTTTACTTTTTTATACGTTAATCGAAAAATTAGCTTCAAACGGCCTTAGATAGGTTTAGGTAGTAATATATAAGCAAAATTGCCTTCCTATATTTTTAATTAACACACCAAGGTAGGTTTAGACTGTCGTTTTTTGTATTTTTCAAGGTTTTCGTTCCTCATTCTTGTTTGCTTCGCCAAAGATCATCAAATTCCTAATTTGATTGGTCAGGTGTCAAGTGATTCTGCTCCGCTTTAGACGTCTCCATATATCAGATATAGATCTATGTACGTACGCCAGCCACTTTATAAATACTTAATTTATACTAGTAATATCTCATGCACGAAGTAATAAATGAATTTATATATTGAATTTGATTTCTAAATAATGATAATATTTTATTTTTTTTATTTTTTTTTCATATGTTCATTTTACCGGGAGGGCCGGAGGGCCGTTGGGGGGAGGGGGGGGGGTGATGTTAACCGAAAAATTAACTTCAAACGGCCTAAGGCGAAATGAACAATTTCTCACACAAATCCAATATCTGTCTTTGTCTTTGGATGAAATATTAGAAATTAATACCGAAATTGTTATTACATTATTAAAAATCTTGGAAAAAACCCCTATGAAACTTAGTGCTTTGAAAATTGACTACGACTATAGAGAATTCACCATGTCAAGTGGAGAAAATCCTAAAAGATTTCACGGTATTGTTTCAGCTTTAGAGAGTCAAATACGATCACTACGGGAAGTTATTATAGATTGTTGTGATTATAGTGCAGAGTTTCAGATATTAATGAATTGTGAAAACTTAGAAATTCTTCGTATCAGGTTTTGCAATGATCGGAAACTGTTGAAAAGATTTGATCATAATAGAATCAGCACTTTTGAGTTAGTTAATTGCCAGATTGATGCATCGCAAATGGGTCAATTTTTTGGAAAGTTCGGTACATCGTTACAACGACTAAAACTTGAATCAACAGATGTATTTATTATAGAACAATCATCATTACTAGGAGCACTTAAGTCTTTCTGTCCAAATATTAAATTTCTAGACATTTCGTCTATTGAAATTTCCATACAATTCCTAGATCTTATTGGTAATTTACAAAAACTTCAATTTCTCACGTTATGGTGTTTTTGGTCTATTGATGAAAAACCAAATGAAGAACAAATTATCCAGCTTGTTACGCAGCTTGCAAGAGCATTGCCGCCAACACTACAATACCTTGACTTACGAAATTCTCGTTTAAATCCATATATTGGTATTTTACTCAATAATTGCAATGCACCTTTAAAACAATTGTTAATTAAAAGCATTGATGGGAAGAAAAATGCCGAAACGTTAATTAAATTCTGCAAACGAAAAAGAACCTTGAAATATGTGGGTGTAAACAATTATTGTGATTGGGAGTTGGATGATAATTTTTTAAAAGTGGACAAATATGTTACGGTGGTACATACTATATAATGACATTCTTGTTAATTGCTAATTTCTTCAGATTCCTTGTTTTTTTTCTTTTTTTTTTTTTAGTTTTTTTTTAGTTTTTAGACAAGTAGGCAGTATATAGAAATTTGTAATTATCATGATTTTTTTTTAATACACTTGATAAATAAAATAGAGTATCAGCGTAATATTAATTTCTTTGAAAAGTAACGAACATTTGAAAAAGTTCATAAATAATATAAGTGAATCGTGATCGAATAATCATAAATTGACTAATGAATTGAAAAAAATTCGGATCAAAGCTGATAATATTATATCATTTACTAGCAAAACATGCTCGACCTCTAATATGGCATTTAGTTATCATAATAATTAGAAATGTACTTCGCTCGAAATGACAAAATAATTGCGCCTGTGATTTTCGCAACTTGCGTGAGATAAAATCATGCCTTCGCGAGTAGGAATGGGTTGGTTATGGTTATAACCGTCAGTGACCGGTTATAATCGGTCTCAGAGATCTTTAACCTACTGTTTAATAACCGATCAATCGACCGAACCCTGAGTAAATTCATAGTTTATTAAATGCCATTAAAATTTTCCATGATAGCAATATGTTAATTGTCACAATAAATAGCTCAATTTACTTTAATAGCCAAAGTTTGATAAGTTATTGCAAAAAAAAAAAGATGGCTCAAGGCAAAATTTTTTTAACCGATATAGTATAATAAACTCACCAAACATTTTTCGCTATTTAAAATTTTTTCTTTGATGCAATGAACTAAGTGTACTAGAGGGTTTCAAAGTTAAAAAACAAAAAAAAAGACGTATTTGAAAATAAATAGGTATATGAAAAATCTTATTTTGTGCTTTAAAATTTTGAAATCGGAAATCCCGTGTAGTCATTATAACGTTATCGTTATTAACAAATATTACTGTGTACAATAACGATATCAATATTGTATATTACTTTACAAAAAACTTTCGTTCAAATTTTCAAGCCATTTAATTTCTTCTAAAAAATATTCGGTAATTGTTAAATTGTCAATAATTCAATAATGCCTCCAAAGAGAACATTTAAATAAACCGCTAAAGAACAATACTTGCGACGGTCATGTTCGTAGAAAATCCAAAAAATTGTCGATGGAAAAGCAGCAGTTGGTGTTCTGATTGGTGGGAACCTGTAACAAAAAAATACAGTATTTGCACAAATGTCTTCATTTGTAAACAAACGTTGTAAAGATAGTCAATGGAATGAGGGGTTTCAAAATTAACAAATAAGTTGCGTATTTCGAAATAAGTAGAACTTTTTAAATAGCGTTTTTACTATGTTAAATTATATAAATCGGAAAAATAAAATAAATTCTCTAATTTTAATTTTAAATCCCTAAATTAGCAAAATGGTCGTATATATGGAAACTCGAAAGTTAGCATATTTCGGAATTAAATTGGAGGTTTAAAAATCTTATGTATTTGTGTATCAAAATTTTGAAATCGGAAAATGAAATGGGAGTGTTTAGGGACTCCCATTTCAACAAGGATTATTTATCGAAAAATGAAATAAAGTTAATAAATCGCTTATTTGAAAATGAATACGTTATCTGTTTCTGCCAAAATTAAATTCGCGCACTTTAATTCTGAAACTCCTCAATACTACAGTACTAGAATTTTAAATTTCTAAAATAACAGTGAATACCTGATACGTATCAAACACTTTGATCAAATTGTCTGAGAAATTTAATCTATAGAAAACTTGCTAATATTTTATTAACTATTTTATTAAAATTTATGCCAATGAAATAACGATAATAATAAACAATACATTGCATCAATAATGATAATGCTGACTTCAGTAACTTTCGAATCTGGTCCATAGATAAATAATTATAATTACATTCTAAACAAATGTGAAATACCATTATACTATTGCATTTCAGTATAACCATAGTAAAATTCATAATGAATTGTCTATCTCATACTTCGCAAATAAAAATTCGATTCTTAAAAACACAAATCACACTCACTTATTCACTAATAATCTCCTTAATCCACACCTTAATTTTTGATAAATCTTTTCTCACAATCAGTGCACAAAATTGTGGCATGACGTGCCTGATTTTTTTTCCAGCAATATGTATACAAACCGGAATTTGGAGGAGATATTAACAAACCATAATTGTGTATTAATAAATTATTCTAGTGATAATAATGGAACTTTTTCAATTGATAAAAAATTACGTCAGAATTTGTCAGTCATAACTGGAATTTCCGGCATTTTACAATACAATTTTGTGCTCTGCTCACAATTAATAACTCTGATTAACAACTTCGATCATATTAAACTTGATCGAATAATCATGCCTATATAAAGAAACTTTAAAAAAAAGGCTGATATTAGAGACACTTGCAATTATTTGGCTGCTATTTCCAGCATCAATTTATTATTTATCAGTTAAAATAATACATTATATATGGTTTTCATAAATGAAATGTATTATTCAATAAAACAAGGTTTAATCTCGATAATATCCGAAATAAATCTCAATGATAGATTATAAAAAAGGGATTAATATTTCAGGATTGAATGACATTCGTTTCAATTAAACGCGCACATTATAACGTAGGCCTCGTGCTAAAATATACTTAATTTTAGCTAGTAAAATTTGATGAATATATTATATCGTTGTTATAATATATCTAAAAAAAAAATTAAAGAAAAAATATATATAAAAAGCAAGAATCAAAAATGGACAATTAAATTATATATAATTTATCTTAAGAAATCTTAGAAATTATTTTTTTTTAAAAACGTATTGTCGCGAAATAACGCGCAGGAGTGAAATTACGATTTTTGGCCTAAATTAAGCTTAATTCGGGCCGAACCTCGAAATAATGCCTGTTATTTCGCGACAAACGGGTAAATAAATCAACAAAAAATAAAATTAAGAAATTCAAACTGAATTAAAATGGCTAAAAAAATTTAAAAAAATTAACAAATAAATTAAAAATTTCAAATTTAAGTTTCGAGTCGTTATCTATAAAAAGTTGTATCATTCGATAATGATGCAAAACTTTATAAAATAGTAAAAAATTTCACGGTTACAGTACGTACGTACGTACGGAGCGGGAAATCTAAAAACTTCAATCACTTTATATAGAATAAAGGTCAACTAACTCATTGAGGATAAACTAAATTTGTCATTCTCAGTAGCATGCTATTACATACATATTGTTCTTTGCTTATTGTTTTTATGCAAGAAATCGAGAGTTCTAGACCCTTCGCTTATTGAGATCGATAATTTAAGAAATTTATTTTCGATGTGCTGCTGGTTTATGCATCATGTACATAGAAATATTGAGGTTTTTAGATTTCCTGCACCGTACCTCAAATTTAAGTTTTGGGTCGATACCTATAAAAAGTTGTATCACTCGATAATGATGCAAATCTTTATTTATTATTGCTCAAATCAGATGACTTTATTTAAACAACTGAAAACTTTATTTAACAAAGCTGAAAAACATATGGGAATAGGGGTTTGCTATCCTTGCCGGCTCTAATATACATTATCTCATTCTACTCTACGATAACCTATATTTCTGACAAAACAGCAAGCAAAGATCACCATTCAAGACCTGTAAGACCACAGACAAGATGGCGATCCAAACCATTTACATACTAAATCGATTTCAAGTAGGGAGACTTCTCTATAGCGAAGAAGAGAATCGGTATATATGTCAAAGCTGCTATAAGCAAGATAACCTTCTTATTATGTCCTTGTACTGTCACTTGAAGTTGTGAAAACTCATGCATACTAGTTCTTGTACTACTACTGCAGCCGTGGAGGCCAACAAAAACATCAGGTCCTTGCACTGCTAGCGCAGCCGTGGAGCCTGGCATCACAAATCATCAGGTCCTTGCACTGTTAACACAGCCGTAGAGCCTGGCATAACAAAAACATCAGGTCCTTGCACTGCTAATGCAGCCGTGGAGCCTGGCATCACAAATCATCAGGTCCTTGCACTGTCAACACAGCCGTGGAGCCTGGCATAACAAATCATCAGGTCCTTGCACTGCTAATGCAGCCGTGGAGCCTGGAATCACAAAACATCAGGTCCTTGCACTGCTAACGCAGCCGTGGAGCCTGGCATAACATCATTTTCACTTGCTCGACTTCGGGTGGGTAAGGGAGGGGATAGAGCCAGCCTCTACAAAGGCGAGCGATAGCGAAGAAAAAGGATACTTTCTTCCCAAAAGACAATCAGCCTTAAATATCCTGCTTGCCATTGTCCCTTACCCCTGTACCGATCTAACAATAAACACAACAATGAGCACTTTGAAAATCATATGCTAATCACAAATTACCTGCACAAAAACAAGTTTCCACATATAACAACAATAATCAAAGAATAACCATAAAAGGATACATTTAAACCTGTAATATGCCCGATCATAAAGTCATCTGATTTCGCAATAATGATCGCCCTGTCACTTCGTTGACAGACTTTTCAATAATACACTTGCATTTAAATTATTTAAACAGCGCATTCATATTTTTGTTTTTCTCACATTTAAAAAGTAAAATGAATTATAATAATCATGAAAAATCAACTGACTTAGACCCTTTTACCCTTGGATACAATTATCAACATGGGATAGGGGTAGAAAAGGATGAACACAAGGCATTTGCTTATTACCAAAAATCTGCTGATATGGGCAATGCTGAAGGAATATATCAAGTTGGGCAATGTTATAATTATGGAATCGGCGTTGAAAAGGATGAACATAAGGCATTCATTTATTATCAAAAATGTGCAGAGATGGGGCACGCTGCTGGAATAAATAATGTTGGATATTGTTATATACACGGAATCGGAGTTGAAAAGGATAAACATAAGGCATTCATTTATTATCAAAAATCTGCAGAGATGGGGAATACTAACGGAATACATGATGTTGGATATTGTTATCATGATGGAATTGGAGTTGAAAAGGATGAACATAAGGCATTCATTTATTTTCAAAAATCTGCAGAGATGGGGCACGCTGATGGAACATATAGTGTTGGATATTGTTATCATCATGGAATTGGAGTTGTAAAGGATGAACATAAGGCATTCATTTATTATAAAAAATCTGCAGAGATGGGTAATACTGCTGGAATATTTCAGGTTGGATATTGTTATAATAATGGAATTGGAGTCGAAAAAGATGAAAAAAAAGCATTTGAATACTTTAAAAAAGCTGCGGATACGGGCCATTTTAGTGCAATTTTAGAAGTTGGTGACTGTTATCGAAATGGAATCGGCGTACCGAGAGATATACAACGAGCTAATCATTGGTATCGAATAGAAAGGAGTGTAAATAGCATAAAAAAATCATCATATGAGAACGTTGATGATAATTTGAAAAAAATATTAGATGATGAAAAATATCAACTATTATGGATTCCTTATAACGAATTTCAAAATATAAAAGAGATAGGAAAAGGTGGATTCGCAACTGTATATTATGCGCGTTGGCTCGATAAAAATAGAAGTCATTGGACGGATATTGCATTTAAATTGATTCATGGCTCAAATAAATGTAATCAAGAATTTGTCGATGAGGTAATATTAATGCAATCAAGAATTTATTAATGAAATAATACTAATGTTTTTGTTTTTTTTTTATCTAAAAATTTTATTTAACAATAGTTAAAAACATATTGCGATATCGGATACGAAAATCCATCATTTTTAAAATGTTATGGAATATCAAGAGATGATAAATCTAAAGATTACATTATCGTTTTGAAATATGCGATTAAAGGCTCATTGCGTCAAAATCTTGGTTCAGTAGCACAATTGCCATGGAAAGATAAATTGAATGTGTTATACTGTATTGCATCAGATCTTGAATCGATTCATTCTCAAGAATTGATTCATCGAGATTTTCATTCCGGAAATATCTTGCAAAATAATTTACATAGCGCATACGTTACAGATCTTGGACTTTCGACATCGTCAAAGGAAGGAGAAATTAGTGGTTGCATACCATATGTAGCTCCTGAAGTTTTAAGTCGTGAACAGCCGTTCACGCAAGCGGCTGATATCTACGGTTTTGGAGTCATCATGACTGAAATATCATCAGGAAAGAGAGCATTTGACGGTGAACCTTTTGACGAAACTAAGTTTGTGGTAAAAATTTGTAAAGGAAAGAGACCTGAAATTGGCAAAGGAACTCCAGAATGTTTTATTAAACTGGCGAAAAGATGTATGGACAAAGATCCAGATAAACGACCTACCGCTACCGTTTTAGTCAATAAAATCGGTAATTGGCTTGACGATATGAATCAAGAAGACGGCGACTACAAACAACAATTTGAGGATGCCGACAAGATTAAACCAGAAACCACCATTCAAATACATCCAGATTATATGTTCACCAGTAAGCTCATCAATATATAAGAGATTACCAAGACTTTGTTGGATTAATTGGCTGGATTCTAAATGATGATTGATTTCTTAAAAATTTTTTATAATTTAAGTTTATCCCTTAAACCGTCAAGTTTTAGCAGGCAAATTAATCTGCTAAAATTTTATTAATTCATACCTGATTTATTTTTGTTAAAAATAAAGATATTGTATAAATTTTTTTTTTAAATAAAAACTATGGTTATGTATTATTTTATTTTTATTTTTATCTGTTTAACGTTTATAAAAAATTGAAGTTGCTTATAAAAGAAACATTTATTCCCTTAAATCGTTTGAAATTCAGAGCAAATTTGTAGAAAACTTGTTTAAATCAATTCAACGAATTAATATTTTTTATTTAAAAAAATTTTTATGAATTATATTATGTAGTTGTCGGGAAAATTTCACTCAAAAGTCTGGAAAAATTTCACCATCTTCTAAACAATATAGCTGCAGCGAAAATCTTCTAAACTTTGAATAAAAATTTCTCAATAACTATCTGATAGAATTCGATAGAAATTTTTTAAATAACTTCTACGAATTAATAGGAAAATTTTTCACCACCCCCATAAGAAAATAGCTGCAACAGAAACTTTTCTAAATTTTGAATGATAATATTTGAAAGGATTTTGTAATTTGACGCATGTGCATTGTAACGCACCCACTAGGTGTCCGCGCGTCACATAAAGTTTCATTTCACATAATAATTCGCATAATATGAGTGTACTAGTTTGTGGCCAATCAAATTGCTCAAAATAGAATAAAAAGCAAGGGTTTGGAACCGATGTATGTTTCACTAGTTAAAACTGTCTTGATCGGTTAGCATATGAAAATAAAACCGGCTCCAAACTCTATATAGATAGGACAAATAACCAATTACAGCACTTTAAATACCATAAACTGCCGTATAAAAGACCCGGGTCTAGTACATCTGTACCATTAGAAGGGAAAATTTAAAAAGCATGCATATTTTTCATTCATAGTGGGCAGCCTAGATACTTAAAAAAAAACCATATTTGGTTATTGAGTTTTACGCCATGTCTAGTACATAGGAGGTCTGATATCTTGTATACAGCAGTTTATGGTAATTTTCTTTGATCAATCTTAATCAATTTTAAGCAGTCTATGTACTGTACACATATACTATATATTATATACTTACAAGATAAAAAGCTAAATGGATATTTAAAAATTTTAAGGGTAGAGGGTATATGGATCATTTTTATATAGTTTTATATGGTATTTTGAAATTTTCATATAAAATTGACATATGCTACTAATAAAACTTTTTTAAATTACAACTAATTTTTATTAAAATTTTACAAAATATAAATAAAACAATTTATCTATTATAGTAAAAATTTGAACTATTATTATATTTTAAAAAAATATAGTTGTATATATCACAAAGTTTTTTTGGGTTGGCTCAAATTTTTCTGGGTTGCACAAAATCTCTGATTCTGATTGGTCAATTTGTGTAAATTTATAAGTTAGTTTTATTACTAAATTTTAATATCCAATCTTTAAAAATTCATATCTCACTAAGTTTTTATCCAAATTTAATTATTTTACTATCATTAGAATTAGAAAATCCTGCTCTACAAACTCTTCTTAAGAATTAAAATTAGTTTACTTAATATAATTTTTTATAAAATTAAATATAAAAACAATTTACTATTAAGTTTATATGTAATTTTAAAATAGTACCCTCTACCCTTAATATCTTATTTAGATATCTAAGTATTCACGCAGTTGTTTAATTATAAATAATATGTTTATAGAAATTTTTTGCATATTTTACATAATTTGCGGTGTAGCGCATAATATGCCACATATTTTAAGCTAAAAACTTGCATAATTTGCTTAATTTACAGCATAATTTGGCCATTCTCACATCATAATCCTGGACACCCTAGCACTCACCTGATAAACCAATCAGGTCATAGGATCAGTTGTAATGTGAAATCAAAAAAAATATTAAATTTGTTATGAAACTACCCTTCGTGCCTTAACAAAAAAACATTGCAAAATTTTACTTTAAAACATCTCATCTCACCTATAGATTACTCTCACCTTATCCTAACCCTAACTAATAAAAAGAACAGATTTGTTGGTTGTTTTGATTTCATGTTACATAGATCTTATAGGGTGCATTGCAATACTATTACAATGCACCCATGCTAAATTATTAAATTCTATTATAGTAATATTTATTTTTATATTATAAAAAATGCCTAAGTTGCTTATAAGCTAAAAATAGACAAATTTAGAAAAAAATTTTAGTAAAAAAAAAAAAATTATTAATTTTTGGCAAGTTCTATAAATATTGGTTTTAGATTTATAGTTCTTAATACAATTTTATAGTTTATATAAAGTATAACATAACAAACAACTTTCATTATTGCATCCTTAGTGATTTATTTGTAAAAATTAAGACTTGTATTAGAAGTAAAAAATTTTATAGACAAAAAAATATAAAGCTTTGAAAATTTAAGTAAAAAATTTTATAATAAAAATTCAAAATAAAAATTTTAAATTTTTGTTACTTTAAATTTTTTAATAAACTTACTGTATTACTGCAAAATAATGTGCATCTGCACAGTGTTTCAATTATCTGTATACTATTTTGAATGCATGCATATGTGCTATTTTAGGATAATCTGATTTTTTTTAGCATATATATATAAGATGGTCAAAATAGCACCTATGGCAGTATATAAATATTTATCTGAAAATCAAACAACTTCAATTTCTTTAAATAGCAAAATGTATAACTTAGTGACAAATAATTTTCTAATTATATCAATTGCAAGTATAAACAAGTAGTTATCCTGTACTGGCTAAACTTTAATATATCTATATATTGTATATATAGAAACAATTAATTTATTGTTGAACTTCTATATAGTATATAATAGTAAAAAGCAAATTATTTATTTTTAAAACCTGCACATATATAAAGTATTGTCTGTAGATTTATGATCTTATTTTTCATTGGTCTTTGGCATCATTATACAGTACTCTAAGGCCATTATAGTTCTAACTTTAAAAAGGATATGCATAAATATTTGTTTATTATCAAAAATTTACTAGTATAGAAAATCCTAATTATTTTTATAACCTTAGTATTGAATTCTTATTAAGGTTAAAAAATCATTTATATATTATATTCTAGTATTAAAATCAAAAAAAATAGCTTTACCAATTTATTATCAGAAATCTGCTTGCATGAAGGTAATGCTAATTAACCATTTAATAATAGTTATTCTTGAAGCAATTAAAGCTAAAAAGAATAAATATGAAGTATTTATTGAACTTTTTTTTATTAGAGATGTATTGTGCTACATAATTGCAGTTTATATTTAAATTTTATTTTATTTTTTTTGTTTTATGTACAATTTTTACTTTATTTAGAAAATGGATCACATTTACAAAAATTACAGTTATACTATTGTATTTAAACTCAATGTAATCACTTATATAGAAAAAATATCTAATCGTCATGCATTAATATTTTAGTAATATTTTACAAATTGACTAAAGGTGGGCTAGGACCCCAAAATATACATAAATAGATAAGGTGACTTTTAAATTTTTTATTAATTGCTGTATGCAAAACTTTTTTTATAAGATCAGTATGCAAATTATATCTTACAATAAAAAAAATTAAAAAAATACGCAAAATAAATTCTAACCTTGATTATAGTATAAAATTTTATATAAGCTATAGCAATATATAAAATTATATCAGAAAAATTTTTATAGTGCAGATTTGTACAGATTTTTAAAATATTAATTATAAAATTCAGCAACCACACAACTGTTAGTATAAAAAAAAATTAAAAATCTGCAAAAATCCTTAAAAATTTAAAAATAATTTAATTTTCTGCACAAATCTTTAATAATTAACAATTCAAAAAAACGAATAATAATAAATTACTATATACTAGCTAAATTTCCATATATTAAAAGAATACATCCAAATATATTTTAATAATATAATTTATTACAAATATATAATATTGGTCAATTATAAATTTCACAAAAATAATAAAAAATAATATATTTTTATTAAAAAAAAAATTATCAAAACATATTACAAGAGACATTACAAAAACATTTTCCACAAATACTATAAAGATACTATACAAACACCACATAAATGCCATAAAGATACCACTGCACAAATGCCATAGAGACACTACTGCATACTACAAAAATGCCATAGAGATACTACTATACAATTGCCGTAAAGACACCATACAAATGCTATAAAGACACCATACAAATGCCATAAAAACACCATACAAGATACTGTACAAACAACATTAAAACACTGTACAAATGCTATAGAAACACTATACAAACACTGTAGAGACACTAGATAAATGCCATAAAGATACCATACAAATGACCATACAAATGACCATACAAACTTGTCAAACACAATGCAAAAAAAAACTGATACCAATGATAAACATATCAAAAAGTGTAACCTATTCTGAACCTGACAAGAATTAGTACTGCACAAACACTCAATGAAAAGCAAAAAAAAAGAAACAAATGCTTAGCTGTATGAAATCGCAAGACCTTTGACCAACAATGTAAAAGAAAACTATAATGCTGAGAAAGGATGATATCGAAATGAAAATACAACATAGATCCAGATACCAACTACTACAACAAAGTCTACAAACTTCAAAAATGATGACTCCAAGAACTAGGCAACTTCAAAAATAACAATAGTTAAGAAACCAATAATGCTCCAGTAACAAAAAAGAAACACCTATCAAAGCTAGTATAAAACAAAACTAACACCTTACCAACGACAAAAAGGAAAGCACAGAAAGCATCAAACTAAAAGACACCAACGATGAGGAAACTGGATCACAAAAAATACCAAATTGGATGGCACTAGTAACAGGAGGAAATTACTAAACTAGAAGATATAAAAACTACAGTACCAACAATGAAAAACTGAACAATACTAGTGACAAAAGAAGCACCAATAAAATGAACAATAATTTAAAACTAAAAAAGGATCAAGAATAATAATAGTACTATACAAATAAAATAAATAAATAATAAAAAAAATCAAATTACTTATCTTTTTATACTCTTGCTTTGTGTAACTACTGTATAACTAGTAATCAAAATAATAAATTATTATTAATAAAAATAAAAAATGTTAAAAAAATTATAATAAAATAATTTAAAATAAATTAAGTAAAATGTACTGTACATATTTAAAAATAAAAATAATTTAAAAAAATAATTTAAAAATAAAATAATAAATAAATAAAAAAAAATTAAATAAGGGCGCTGATATTTATTACCTAATATCCATTTACTTTAGAGGCTTACCCCACCCCCAGATAAAATCTATAAATAGAATTTTAGCTAATCAAATTTAACTAAGGTAAGATTTTTCTTGACCCCCTACTTCCTAAAATATTATCTAATAAATGTCAGCACTCTAAAAGAACTGCTAAAATAAAAATAAAATTAAAAAAAAATAAATCAAAATAAAAAAAATAAAAATAAAAAAAATAAAAGTGAAAATACAAAAAAAAATGATAAAAATGATAAAAAAAATTTAAAAAAAAAACAAAAAAATAAAAAATAATATATGTACAATATAAACAAAAAATTTTACTAACTATAACTAGCAGTGACAATCACTAGTATCACATGATACATAAAATTACATATATACATACTGTTATTCTATATCCACTTCTTCAAAGATATTAGGTAACTAGAGTAATATTAGACAGTGAACACTTTATGTAATTTCAAACTTTGTTACTGTGGTATATCTAAGTTAGTATGGTGTTTTTAAGAAAACTTAGCAAAGAAGATTTAAGGCAATTTGCAATTATGAAAGAGGCTATAATTAGAAGTATATGAGGATACTAATAACTGTTTGATTTGTGTAGTAAATAGTTGTATTTATTTATTAAAAGAGTATGAAGACTCGATGTTGAACTTGGGGTTCACATCGGACGTTTTTATACTTTTTGAATTTTTACAAATGTAACGGTCAATATCTTTTACATGTGTAATATATGCTACAACTACTATTAATAAAATATATAGTATAAATATAATAAATGTAATATATGTGATAGTGATATAAATATGAAATATGAGATATCTAGAATATAAGCTATAAAAATTACTTCTTTTAGATATGTCAGATCTAACGTTTTTGCCTGCAGCAATCGTCTAGCCAATCAGATTGCTGATCAAAGGATAAATATAGTTTAAATATTTGACATCTTCTATCTTGGCAACCAGAGGTCGTACAGAGACATACTATAGCTCATTCGAACCATCTCGATGAGCTAAATTAAATGGTAGTAGTTTCATTTAATTCAGATTTGTAAATCATAAGTTATAATCACTTTTGTGTTTTTCTATAGATCAACAGTACATACGAAAAAATTTTAATTTATTATTAACTGTTATTGCATTAATTTTATTTTTTTTTTTTTGATATTAATGGTGAGACCTTGCTCTTATCTTTATTAAATTTAATGGAAACTTTTTACAATTGGAAAAAACTTCATAATTTAAATCNGCTCTTATCTTTATTAAATTTAATGGAAACTTTTTACAATTGGAAAAAACTTCATAATTTAAATCTAATGCTAAGAAAAAGAACTCAGACATATAGCTAGATAAACAAAAGTAGACCTAGTACTTATCTGTGGCCTAAACCAACCAGAGTGGCCAAGGCTCACCTAGATTTGGGGATTAGTTAATATACTTGAAGGGTGTATGAGATATTTAATCCAGTGAGGGTACCAATATTCTACTTTCTAAATAGAGGTATTTATAATAGAGTTATTATTATTAGTTTGAGTTAAAAGTGTAGTAATTACAGAAGATCCAGAAGGTATAGACTGGTTTTGTGAAGTTGCTTGTTGGTATTGTGATCTTGAAATACAGTATGGGATTCAAATTTTTGTATAAATTTGTTGGTTGAGATGAAGTAAAAATTTAATTGTAAGAGAACTAGCAAGTTTTGAAGATAGAGTAATTTCTTGTATTATATTTATTAGTTCTAGTGGAATAAGACCTGATAGGGTTGAGTATAGTGAAGGCTTATGTGAAAAATGGTGAATTTGCAAACTATCAAGTTTTAAGATTTGGGAGTGAAGATTTTTAGTCTGAGTTGGAGAAATATCTAGTTTGTTAGGACTAATTATTTGGTTTAAGGAAGTGTTTATAAGGTCCAGTAATAGATTGGTATCTGGACAGAGGGCCCAGTGCAAAGCACTACTTGCCTGTTGGCATATATGACAAATGTTAGAGTATGATGGATATCTTTTATGAAAGATATGTGGGGAGGGAAGCTCATCTAGCAATAATTTGACTCTAAAAGATTTTAGAGTAGAAGATTGAAAGCTGTGTGAAAAATTGGTAATTTTTTGGTTATTATTAATATATAACCATGAAGCATTCCAGTTAATAAGTTGTGAGATTGAGTTCCATTGTTGAAAGCAGTTTTGTGATGTCCACCATGCAGTTATATGTGCTCTGCAAATTGTTCTGATACTGCGACGTATGGGAAGTTCCATTGGGTAGTTATCTGAGGTTGGTGTATACTGAGGATTGTATATATTGTTTGGATTAAAAATAAGATAAGGTGCTATATGATGATTACATGCTAGTTGGTCAGCTTTGTTGTTAAAATCATTATCTTCATGTGCTCTAACTTTGTACAAAGTGATATTAAGATTATATGATTTAATTAGGTTAAGTAGTGTATTCCAAATTGACCAGTAGGGGATATTTAAGAAGTTTGGAAGTGGTGTAGTATTGGTTAGGTTTTGGAATTTAGATATAACTGATTGTGAGTCTGTATAAATTTGGATAGTACAGTTTCTGGGAACTGTACTAATTGCAGCTAAAATTGCAAGTAATTCTGCTTTAAATGAGCATGGCCAATATTTGGTTTGTGCTTGAAAGGTGTGTATGATATTTAGATTATCTAATTGTATCCAGCCAATTCCCATAGAGCACTGAGAGCTGCCTAGATTAATAACAGAGTCATTTGTATAAAAAGTTAGTTCTGAATAACTGCTATTATAATTTGTAAAAGCCTGTAAAGTATTACAAGCTTGGCTTGGTTCAAATATAGAAGGAAGTTGTGTAGTAAAAATATTAAGATTTGGTAATAGTGGTATTTGAATTGGGTTTCTAAGTGCAATTGAGTATATAAGATCTAGAAAATTAGCATTTAAGTTAATTGTTTTGTCAGAATTTAGTCTGCCAAAGAATTTTGTAGCATGACTAGTAGATATTAGAATAGTGCATTTGTTTTTGATTATTTTAGTATTAAGAGAACAGTTACTACATGATGATATAGTAATTGGAGGAGTTGGGTATAGGTTTGTAAATTGTGTTTGAAAAGAACATTGCCAGTGTGTTATTAGTATAAAGTCTGATGTAGTTGGTTGGCGACGAGCTTTGCCTATAATGACTTGATCATTTAACAGTGTAATAAGCCAAGGTTTGGCATGTTTTGAAAAGTGTCCAGTAGTATAGCTATAGTAGTTTGTAGGAGGTAAGTTTATATGTGAGTAGATAGTACGTTCATAAGAGTAGTTAGTAACTTTGTCTTCTAGGAAGGTAAACCATTGAGGGGTTCTACCTTTAGGAATTTTATGTAGTCTTGGTGAAATGTATTTCCATTCTAACAGATATGAGTTGTCATATATTGTGAGTTGGTCAAGAAAAAGTAGATGATAATGGCGAATTTGTTTTTTAAAAGTTGTATATTTAGGATGTGAAGCCAGAATAGATTCCAAAGAGGTTGAACCTTCTTGGATTACAAAAGGAATATTGTAATAAGAGTTAGTACTTATTGACCAGTTTAGGTGTTTGAAGAGCTGGATTATTTTAAAAGTTGTAGTTAATTTGTTGGGACCATCAATTGTAGGATTAGGGTGTAAAAAAATACTAGTAGGTGACCAAAAGTTATTTTGAAGTTGTTGAACTCTAATAAGAGTAGTAGTATTTAATAGGTTGTTATTGTTTAATCTCTTAATAAAATTAGATATATGATGTTGAAGTTGAATATCCCAGATGTTTTTGATATTGTAAATTTGAGGGTGGAGTAAAGTACTAGTAGGGATTGTGCGGTTGAGTTTGGCTTTGTGCTTGATTAGTCCTATGTGCTGTGTTAAAATTTTGTTACATGTTGGCTGACTTAGTACAATATTTTGTAACCGGTATTCTATTGTGGGAATAATGACAGTATTAATAATATAACATGCTTGGGTATCTGTAATTTGTTTTGTATGAGCAATTTGTATAAGCTGGTTTGATTCAGCAATTATAAGTCGAGTTTGTTGAAATTGTTTATTATCTAAAGTGAACCAACATCCTAAAAATTTAAAAGGCTGATTTGGTTGTTGTAAAGGAAGAGGATGATTGTTGTATATAATTGGGTTGTAGTTTTGTTGCTTGATATTGGTTGAAAGTATTGATTTGGCTGGATTAACTTGAATATTTGCCATAGAATAGAAAGACTCTGCAATAGTAAGTATTTTGGAAAGCTCTGTTTGGGATGGTGCTATCCATAAGGTATCATCCATATAAGCTAGCACAGAACATTTGGTTTGTAAATTGTCAGTTGAAAGATTTTTAAGATTGGTAAACCAAGATGTTTCAATTGTATAACCGGGTGAGTTAGAGTATATACAAGAAATAAGGGGGTCATAGTAGATTCGCCAGAGAAGGGGTATTATTGTTTCTCCTTGGTCAATACCATTTTGAACATTGTAAGACTGTGTAAGTCCCAAATTAGTAATAACATTGTTTTGTCGATCAGTTAAGATGTTAAGAAGAGTATTAACAATATTAGTAGACAGAAGTAGACGTGTAAGGGCATGTTCTAAAAGAGTAAGATTTACAGAGTCATAAGCTTTACTCATATCTTGTGATAGGAGCCAAATCTCTTTGTGGTTACAATTTGCATCTTCTATAAGATTGTTGAGGATATGGATAGGGATAGATGTACTATTTTCAGGAAGAGCGACATAGTTATATGGTGAAAGAATAGGATGTAGTGAAAAGACTTGATTTAGTCTATTGGTAATGATTTTGGTATAGATTTTTCTGGTATGTTCAATAAGACTTATTGGACGTGTAAGGTTGAGATTACCATCAAAAGAATTATTTTTTGGAATAGGAAAGATTCTTCCTCTTTTCCATTGTTTGGGGATTGAGTTTTGTATAAGACATCGGTTAAAAAAGGATGTAAGGATAGTAATACCAGTTGAGTTGAAATGTTTGATCATTTCATAGCTTATGCCTGTAGGACCACAGGCTTTACTATTAGGGAGTTGAGAGATTGTTTGAATAACCTCTTCTTCTGTTATAGGCAGAGTTAATGGAATATACCATTCAGACTTAATATGTGGTAGTGGATGGTATTGTTGGTGCCAGAAATTATTAAATAAGTTTTGGTTAATAGGTCTATATGCGGTCCAGTTATTGAAATGTGACTGGATATGTTGTTTAATTAAAGTTGAATCAGTAATAAGTTGGTTTTGAAGCTTGATATTTGTAAAATGATCAGGAGGTTTGTAGCGATCGAGTATACTATTTATAGCCTGTGTAGGTTTAGTTACAAGAGATTCACATCTTTTTTCAGAGGCTTGGTTAATTTGTTGTCGAAGAAGAAGAGAGTATTCTAAATGGTATGCATGATATATCTGTTTCCAAATACTTTGTGCATGTAGGAGCCATATTTGAATTTGATCAGAATCAAGCGATGTAAGGAAGTTGAGATTACACTTTGCTTTTGAGTTGATAAATAAAATGTGTGAATTGATGTGAGGTAAGTAATTAATGGAATTGCTTTTTAAGAGTTTAATAAGATTTCCTAGTTTTTTGAGACCAGTATGAAGTGCAGTACAGTGTGGCATGTATTTGTGATTATAACTTCGTTTACGAGTTTTTTTGTTAGGAATTTTTTGAATTGCAGCCTGTATAGTACAGTGTTGTATTTTATGCCAGGTTGTATCAATACTTTCTTGTGTGTTAGTTGAGAGTAGAACTTGGTTTTTAGTGAATAGCTGAGATAATAAATCAGAATACTCTGTCCATTGATCTGAGCTCATTGTTTTGTAGTTGAAAATTCTGCGACTAATCCCAGTATGAAGGCATGGAGGTTTGCTATAGGCATTAGGAAATGTCCAAGAAGTAAATAGAATGAGATGGTCACTAAGAGTACTGGTTTGGCTATTATTTAGATTATAAGAAAGAAGAAATTGTATATTAAATGAGTCAGTCCAGATATAATCTATTCTGCTATTATTAATTTTATTTGACCAAGTGTAGTGTGTATTGTTATAATGAGCCCCAATATCAAACATGTTTGAGCGATGTAAAAAGTTTATAAGTTTGTATTTTGATGCTGAACTAGTTGTGTTATCATGTGTGTTAAAGTCTCCCAGGATTATAGAGTGTAGATTAGATTGTTGGGCCTGTAAAATCCAGTTGATAACCTGATTTTGAGTTTGATTTCTTTTATTTGAATCAGTAGATGAAAGATAAACTGATATAATACGGAGCTTAATATTGCCTTTGAAAAACAAGTCCAAAGCAATAGCTTCTCCTGAGTGAGTATGACAACTGTGTACGTGGGGTTTAAGATGGTTGCAAATCATAATGGCAGTGCCTTCAATTGAACTTTCAGAATTTGCCCAGTAGTAGGTAAATAGATTATTGTTGCAGAAAGAAAGTTTTGTTTTGGATGAGATTTTAGTTTCAGTAATACATGCAATTGAGATATTGTAGTTAATACAGTAGTCTTGCCAGATTTGCCTTTTGGAAGCAACATTAAAACCTCTAACATTGTGTGTAACAATATTTAGGTGCAAGTTTTGCAAAAGGTCTTGGGTATTAGAAGAAGAGCCTCTACTTGAAGGTGTTGTTGAAATTGGAGTAGAAAGTGGCATTTGAGAATTGTTGTTGGATGATTTAAGCTCTATATTACAGAAAGTTGGTAGCTCCCCCAAAGCTGAGATTATAAAGTGACCTGGTAGTAAGTTTTCATATGGAAGGTAAATATGTGCTTCTGTGAAGAAATAGTCAATTTGGGGATGTGGTTTGACAGAAATTTTGATATATTGGTCTGAATAAAACATGGTGTAATATTCTAGTATATATTGCAAGAAAGTGCCTACAGTTTGTGGAGAGGGTAGAGCTTGTAGTCTATGATAGTAAAGAAATTTATTGTAGCATGTTGTTGGGTTATATAATTCAGGAGAGTTAAGATCAGAATAATTATAGTTTCTGTCATTTAAGGAGTTTGTAGGAATTTCGATTTCTTCATCACTAAAGTCTTTTACAAGTAGCAATTCATCATAAGTTTCTGATATTAGGTAGTTGTTAGAGTTGGTATTAGTTGATGGTAAAGAGGTATTGAAGGAGTATTGTACTTCAGAATGAGATGAAGATATGATATCTGAAGTATTATGATTGTCTTCTGTAGAAACGCTCGCCGTTTTAAGCTCGGTTCTCACAGCTGCGCAGGGTACCATAGCCTGCCCTGTACGTTGGGTCTGGCCGTTATAATCTTGGTCCTCTGCGTAAATAGGCTTTCCTGCCTGCCTACTTACAGCATTCTCCTCTGAATATGGCCCACAAAAAGTGGAGAACATTTTATTTCCAGAGGCGGCAGCTGCTTCCATGTTTTCTACAGAAGAATTTAGTGAAAAGATTGTTGAGATTCTTGAGGTTGTTTTGAAATAGAATCTTTTTTATTTAGTAATGGATTATAAAAGAGAGCATTTGTAAAGTTTGGCTTAATGATATTGTAATGATTAATAATAAGTTGCTCTGCATGAGGTAAGTAGTTTTTGGTAAATTGAGTACGGATTTGGGCAAAGGTTTGTTTAGGGTTTTTGAGGATTTCAAAGTAGGAAATAACTCTACCAATAAATGCAGGATCTGTAGTTTGATTAAGGAGTTTGTGTAGAGATTCATCATAAGAGAGGTTGTATATGTTATCATTTTTTGCTACAGCTTTGAGATATTCATTAAAGTATGAATAAAAGTAGAATGTATTCCGTTTGATATTAGGTTCAGCATTATTTTTAAGTTTATAGAAGTTATCAGCTTCATTTGCAAGATCTGAAAAAGTTTGAGCAGGGAATGGTTTAGAAAAGGTAGCAAAACAAGTTCCATTTTTTTCAAAGATTAAATAGTTCAAAGTAGGGTGAATAATAGATTGTTTGGGTGAACTAGAAAGTGGTGTAGGTGCTGGATATAGATTAAGGGATTCTTTATAGTAGTATTGGTAAATATTTTGATAGGTGTGTTGATTAGCAGATTCTAAATTTGATGTATCAGTTTTAAGAATTTCACATGCATGTTTATCTGCATTGCAGTTATAAATATGGTAGAGAGTGGCTTTGGCAACTGCTTCTCTGCGCTCACTAAGTGAAGTAATTTCTGGAAAGTTAATAGAAGATGGAAGAAGTTTTTTACATTCAGTGGCTAGTGTTGTAACAACTTCATGTTTAATATGATTATATATTTTTTTCTCTGTGGTTTCTGATAGGTTAGTAAATTGTCTAGTATAAGTTGGAATAAAGGAAGCAAACCACTTATCAAGATCCTGTATGAAGGGTTTAAGTGAAGGAATTCTAAAGTTTTGAGAAAATTGCTGTTTGAGAATATTAAGAGCTACATTAATATTATATTTGTTGTCATTTTGAATTTGAAAAAGAGATTTGTTAGGTGTGTCCTCACTAAATGAGTAGTGAATTTTGAAGCGAATGGGTTTAATATTAAGTTCTTCAATGAACTTTTGGGCATGAATTGTTTGATATTTGTCTTGAAGGAATAAATGTATACGAGCAAGATTTAAAGCAACTTGATTATGGTTACGAATACTATAAGGAGGAATAGAACTTAAAGATGATAAGATTTTTTTGTAATTAAGTTGAGTAAAGAGTTCAGTTGTAAACTGAAGAAATAGAGACTTAAAAGTATCAAGAATAATACAAAAGGGTACTATAGAGTTTTTGTCAAGTGAGGGATTGGCTTCAAGAATCAAATCAAGAAGAAATTTAGGACGTTTTCCAGCTAGTAATGCCATTAAGTATTTAAATGTATGTTTGAATTCTTTTTGGTTTTTATTATTATTATTTGAATAGAAGTTTTAACAATCTTGCCACGAGCAAAATCAATTAATAGAGGTTTGATGAAGTTGAAAAATTGGTGTCCAAGAGTATTAAGTGTTGTATTGTTTTCCATTTCACTAGTAATTGGATAATGTTTGAACCAATCAAAATCATTAGATGTATCTCGTTTAGGTTGAATTGGTTCTTCTAAGTCAATTGGTTTGCTAGTGTGATCATTAAAGGTAGAATCAGTAGGATCACTAGAAGTATTATCTATATCCATTGAAGAGTGTTGTAAAGTTTCAGTTGAAGTAAGTAGCCCAAGAGTTGAAGAAAGTGGATTAGTTTGAGATTTCAATTTACTAGAGTAGGTATGTTTAACAGATGATTGGGTTTCAGAAGTTTGAAAAGTTTTATTTGTATTAATATTAGAAAGTGGATTTGCAAGAGATTGGGTGGGAAAAACAATAGGTTGAGTTAAGGGAGTAGATGTTGATATAGCTGATGAAGGAGTATGGGTTGATGAATCAAAAATTGTTGTTTGGGGGTTTTCTTGGGATGATTGTGAGGTATTTTGTAAATTTTGAAAGATTGAAGTTAGATTTTTCCTAGAATCTTCAAGATTGGGAATAGTAGATAAGATATTTAAAGAAAAAGTAGTTGAGAGAGAAGAAGAAGAGGTTGGTAATGGAGCAGTACAATTTGTATGATAAACTTTTTTGTCAACAAGAATATAGCTTTCATTTGGATGGTGTTTATTGTCATAAATTCTGCAAGTAATTGATTTAGAGCATTTAGGGCATGTATGTTGATATAGTTGAGGTGTAGGAGAGTGTGGAATATTATCAGAAGTTTGAGAAATTTGGTTAATAAGTTCCACAGTTTTGCTATTTTGTCTTTTTCCCATTGCAATTTGAGTGAATTCTTTATGGGGTTGATAGGTATTGTTTTGAATTGAAATGAATTTTGTATGGTATTTGCGGCATAAGCATGTAACTACTGATGTTGTTGAAGGAGCACGAAAGAAATGTGTTGCTTTGTTAGTTCTAGTAGTTCTAGTATGGCAAGTAGTTGGTTCTTGGTTTGGAGGAATTGCTTTCAAGTTATTTTCTTGTTCATCTTCAAAAAGAGCAATACCAAAGCTTTGTGCATGATGAATATAGAAGAAATCAAGATCAGCAGTATCTGGTTCTTGTTGAGTTAATGTTGGCATATTGAAATAAGTTTTGTAGTGAAGAAGTATATAGAATATAAAAGTAATAAAGAAAACAAAGTTGGATAAAATAAATTTAGAGATTTTTAACAGTAAAGAGAGTATTAAATTGTATAATTAAAATAGCTTAATAGAGGATAAAGAGAGCTTCACAATGAGGTAAAAATTACTTCGTGTAATATTGCACTAATAAAAGGCCTTGTAGTTACACTAAAATAATATGTGACTTGTGTGGCTTGTGTAACTATAGCTGGTGTGGCTAGAATGGCTAGTGTAGTACAAGGTTACCTTGTGTAGCACTAATATGGTTGGTGCAAAAAGGTTACTTTGTGCAAATTTAATAAGTACTAATTTATCAAACTTTAAATTTGTGCAAATTTTGTCATAAATAATTAGATTTAGTGTAATTATAAAAGAACCACTAAAATTTGGAGATTGTAAAATGTGGGTTATGCAGTAGAAAGTTACACAGAACAAATTTTAGAATAACTTTGTCAATTTTAAAGCTATAATAATCTATTATAGCTTGTTTTGAAGAGAAAATTTTGTTCTGGAACTTTTTCTAAGTTTGTAGATAAAGGTTAAAAGGGAAATTTAAGAAAAAACAATTTTGAAGGCCTAAAGGCCAACAAGTGAGTTTTCTTGTTGAGTTTAGCTATTATCTACTTGAAACTTAGCTATTATATGTAAAATTGTGTGTAGAACAAGATTTTTTGAAAATAAAAATAGGCTAACTTAATAATTTTCTAAGTTATAAAGATTTTTTGAGCAGAAGAGTTGGATAAAGTTTGTGTACAAGTGATAAACAGAAAGAGTTCTTATTTCATACGCATTAATTTTATTTTTATGTATATACAAACGTACATATGTATATATTATTCATTTTTAGACAATTGTAACTACTAAAAAAATCATTCTCGCAGAATTGGCTTTATTGGCTTTAACTATTCTATTGGCTATATACAACTATACATACACTTATATAAATTACTAAATTATGAATAGGATGGCTTATGCTGCTTCACTTATACTCAGCAACACCTACAGAGTTCGCTTCACTCATCTTGTAGTCACTCGCTATGGCTGTCGCCTCCACTGCGCTCCCATTTTCTAAACCAATCCTAACACTAACCCTGACCATAACTCTAACCCTAACCCTAACCGTAACTCTAAAGCTAATTTTCTATCTCAACTACATCAAAACAACCTAATGTATAGTACGACGAATAAGTCAAATACAATGTGAAAAAAAACTGATACCAACAACAAACATATCTAGTAGCGCGTCAAAAAGCATAATGATAGTGACCTATTCTGAACCTGAAAAGAATTAGTATTGCACAAACACGCAACTAAAAGCAAAAAAAAAAAAAGAAACAAATGATTAGCTTACAGTTGAAAAACCCAATTTCAAAGGTAATGCACCAGCGACAAACTAGACAATATACAAGGCGAAAATACCCCAGTAGCACACTATTAACAAAAAAGACTTTAAACTGACAATACTAAAAACAAAAAACCCAGATAATGCACCAAAAGAATAGGGAAGAAAGAGTCCAAAGTGGATGACACCAATGACAGAAGAAGGAGAACGACACCAAACTAAATGACAAAAAAAGAATAATTAGCAACAAAAAAGAACATCTATCAAAGCCAAATAAAGAAACATGAAACTAAACTACTACCATCGAAAGAAAAAACTGCATCACAGGAATCCAAATTAGACAGCACCAACGACGAAAAGGAAAGCACTAAACTGAAAGACACCAACGATGAAAGAACTAGACAGCACCAACGATGAGAGAAGCACACCAATAAGATGGACGATAATCTAAAACTAAAAAAAGAACAAAAATAAATATTAGTATTTACTAAAATAATAAAAAATAAAGAAAGAAATAAAAAAAAATCGATTTACTTATTTTTATACCTGCTCTTGTAACCAGTGATCATCACCGCCAGTTATTTAAAGTAAATACCATAAATAAAAATAAATAAATAAAAAAATATTAAATAAACAATTATTATAAAATGCACTTATAGTGTTTTATTACCATAGATAAATTAGATTTGCAAATTTGTATAACAAAAACAAAAAAAATAAATTTTTACAAAACAAATAAAATAAATTTTAATTACTTTAGGATTAGGTAAGGCCTAGAATTTTATTAGTGCATTAGTATATACAAAATTTAGCAAAAAATTTGTTTTATTAAAGCCCCAAAGATGGTTTCATAAGCAAAATTTTGAGATATGAATGTTTTTTTAAGGGTAGAGGGTACTATTTTAAAATTACATATAAACTTAATAGTAAATTGTTTTTATATTTAATTTTATAAAAAATTATATTAAGTAAACTAATTTTAATTTTTAAGAAGAGTTTGTAGAGCAGGATTTTCTAATTCTAATGATAGTAAAATAATTAAATTTGGATAAAAACTTAGTGAGATATGAATTTTTAAAGATTGGATATTAAAATTTAGTAATAAAACTAACTTATAAATTTATGCAAATTGACCAATCAGAATCAGAGATTTTGTGCAACCCAGAAAAATTTGAGCCAACCCAAAAAAACTTTGTGATATATACAACTATATTTTTTTAAAATATAATAATAGTTCAAATTTTTACTATAATAGATAAATTGTTTTATTTATATTTTGTAAAATTTTAATAAAAATTAGTTGTAATTTAAAAAAGTTTTATTAGTAGCATATGTCAATTTTATATGAAAATTTCAAAATACCATATAAAACTATATAAATATACCCTCTACTCTTAAAAAAATAGACAAAAAACAAAATTTTTTGTTACACCTGATCTTAAATTTTAATTGGTTATTCTAATAGTTTTGTATAAAATAGTGTAAAATACTATAGATGCATTTTAGTAAAACTCTAAATAAATAAAAAAAATCATTTAAATTTAAATAAAAAACATTGTAAAATTTAAAAAAAAAATTGAAATTACTATAAAATAAAAAAAATTTAAAAATAATAAAATATGTAACATGTATAATAAATTAAAAAAATAAGTATATGCATATACGGAAATAAAAAATATACTTTTTTTACTTTATTTATTTATTTATTTATTTTTGTTTTTTGGAAAATCGAAATACTATATGTACACAATTTCAAAACAAAGAGGATTACCAAATTTATAATAAAAATACACAAATTAAACTTTTACATTTAGAATTTTGATATACAAATACGCAAATTAAATATCTAACCTTTTTAATAATTTTTTAAAAGAATATGCAAATTTAAACTTTATTTCATTTAATTTGTCTATGATGGTTACACATTCTCTGACCTAATCTATCTATATATATTTCGGGGTTCTGGTAGGTTCAAGAATAGAGACAACAAAAATCAAAGCTTGAGCTGTTAAAGAAAATAAAGATATAAATATAGATCAAACACATGTCCTTAGTGGTAATGATCTAAAAGCAATATATCTTAGATTAGAAATTAAATTGGTAGATTATATTAAAAAAAATTGCGATTACAATATCTATAATTACAAAAACATTTGAAAAGATTCTAGATATTAGAAAAGTATTAGAAATGCTAAATTTTCATATAGTTTGTGTGATTGTTTTAGAAATAACATAGTTTGATAAAATGTATCTAAATACAAATTGTACAAAAATTTTCTAAAAATATGCTTTTAGTTATTAGAGACTTTCTTGAAGTTGCACATGAAAAAAAAACAAATTTATTATCCTTTTGATAAAATTGCTATATGATTCAATAAGAACCCAAAATAATCTATATTTGGGTATTATAGTAAATTTTTTTTATATTAGCACTTTTATATTGGTATATATAAGCTAAATTTCAAATATTAAATCAAATTTTTAGGTTTTTTATCTTTTTTTGAAATACAATATTTCTTTAAAAAAAACAAACCAGAATTATATTATATTCTCTAAAAAAAAAACACAGATTTATATTTTTTTAACAAAAATTTTTAAAAAAATAGAATTTTATAATTTTTTGCATATGGGATATATTGCTATCTATAAAATTATGTGCAATATGAAATTAAAACAACCCAAATTAACCTGATTTTTTATTAGTTAGAGTTAGAGTAAAATAAAAATAGTATGAAGATGTTAAAAGAAGATTTATATTAAAATTGCACAAAGAATTTTTTTTGTTAAAGCACAAAGAATAGTATTATTGCAAAATTTTTGGATTACAAACAATTTTTTAGAAAAGACAATATTTTGTTTTAATTTATATTATATCTGATCTTGTTTTCTAATTGGTTTATTAGAGATAGCAATATATTCTATTGCAATAAATTACAATGTCCAAAAAAATAAATTAATTTTTTACTTTATATTTATTATTAGCACATTTCAAATATAAGATTTATAAAAATTACCCAATTAGTATTCTTTTAAATATACTTTATTAGACTATTAGCTATTTTCAAATACAGTATGTATAATCTTTTTAGTCATAAAACATGTCCTTTTAAAATAGCCTTGTAATAAGTTTATAATAAAAACTATAATAAAAACATATGAATTTATTATAAATTTTGGCCTAAAGATCCTTCTTAGCTTAATTAATTAACTTAAAAATTAAATTTTACAAACATATAAAACAAGAAAAAAAAACTTGAGCTTAAAAACCATATCGAAATTTTGTTAATTTTGTACTATTTCAAAATGTAACTTTGTCAATAACAAATAGTTACTAATTTTGAAAAAAATTATATGTAAAATTGTGCTTTGGACAACTTTACTTAGTAGCAAAATATAGGTTATTTTGACAAAAAAGTAGATTAGCTATATGCTAAAGTTAAAAATTTTTGGTTTGCAATATAAAACCTCTTTTTTTGTCAAGATAACCTGTGTTAACCTTAAGAGTTTTCACCTTTTTGCACATAACTTTCGACTCAGAGAAGTTAGGAAGATAAAACAACTACCATTGGATTCAGCTCATCGAGACGCTTCTAATGAGCTATAGATCATGTGATTCTGATCACGGGATCACGAGATCGGAAGACATTTGTGTTGGGCTATTAATAGATTAAGATAAACCTGTAACTTAACCTTATTAGGCAATAATACTGCGCCCAAAATCTAAAGGATCTAAAGGATCTAACATATCTAACATTTAACATATCTAACATATCTTTTATATCTTTTATATCTATTATATCTTTTATATATAACATATCTATTAGTTCCGCATTACCATTAGTACTAAAAATAGCCTTTAAATTAGAATTGTATTTCTTTATTGTAATTATTTATACATGTAATCTCTCTATAAATATGCTGCTTTCTACCCTCTGGGAAGTGCAGTGTCTTCATACACTGGAATATAATAAAGATACAATTCTTAGTATCCTCATATACTATTAATTGTTTGCCTCTTTGCCTTAATACATAAATCACTCAAAAACCTCTTTGTTAAGTCCCATTTGGACGCCATAAACCCTAAAGCTGTCAAGTTATAGTCGTCATACTATAATCAGCAGTCTCCTGAAGTTCTGGAAGAGGTGAATTTCCAGGTTGACAATTTGGTGGTGACTGTGAGATACAATCTCTACCAACGTCAGAAAATCTTTTCCGTTGATCATAAGAGAAGTTGATCAATATTGGACCGATTGACTTGAAAATTGAAATACAAATTCTTGAGAACCTACTGCAACTTTTGTACTAAGTATACCTTAGTAAGAAAACCCCTCTGAAACCCGATATTCGACGTCGAAATACTGACGGCGATTTTGATCGGCAAAGAATTTACAAGAAAGTCCTCTTAGAGAAAACCTTCCGACTATCATTACGCAAACTTCAAATGCTTATAACTCGATAACCACTGGACCATTTTTAGCGTTCTAACCTCTTTTAGGACCGGAAGATCCTCCTCTACAACTTTTTCTTAAGTAACACATTCTGTTGTCATAGTAATATTTCGAGATATATCCTCATTCTGAAATTTAGAAGTGAAAGCTTAAGTGTTTGCATTGTGACAAACAGCTTCTAAATTAATAGTACGGGCATATGACTATATATGCGCAGCATATTTATTTAAACAATCAACACGATCTTCAGCATAATTTTTACCCAAACACTTTAGAACATAGGAGATATATAATCCAAACCATACCTGACTATTCTTGTTTAACTTGTTACCCTATACTTGAAAATATCCTAGACAGATTTCTTAGTTTTTGGGATTGGTTTACCCTAGAATTCCCTGCTACTTGCTTTACCTACAATTCTATTGTAGTTTTTAGGAGAATTCTGCAACAAGTAGTTGTTTTAGAAGATTATTTAGAAGCATTAACTATAACCTTTCATTATAGTTCTGAAGTTAACTTTTATACTCTTATTACCCATATTAGACAAGCACTTATCTTAACAGATAGATTTACTCTTGATCTTCTAACAACCCTATACTATCATAGTGAAACTACTTCTTTACATTCAAACTTATCAGAAGAAAGTCTTTCAGATTTTGATTATAATTTAGACTTACTATTTCAAACTCCTTCTCCTAGTCCTAGATTAAATATGGCAACTATACAATTATCTTATTAACAATGACAAGGGACCTACCCTTCTCCAGATCGCACCTTTCTATGGTAATGGTACCCAGGACCCTTTAACCTGGATAGCTGATTTTGAAAAGGCAGCTGTTGCTAATAAGTGGAACAATAGAAGAAAAAGGGATGTTCTGCTAGCCTTTCTAAGGGATAATGCTAACAAATGGCAACAATCATTTTACCTAACTAATGCTGCTACCAATAATCCTGCCAATGATTGGAATACTGTTAAAAATGGATTTACTGCTCAATTCTGTAATCAGAGATGGCGTAACAAGTGGATCAAGGAATTGGAAGAACTAAAACAAATGCCAGATTAATCAATTGATACTTACTATAGCAGATATCGTAGAGTTATTCAACGAGTAGAAACTAATAATAACCTAACTAATGCTCAGAAATTGTACCATTTCAATAAGGGACTATCACCAGAAACTCACCCAATTATTTTATTACATGCTCCTAATGACGTAGCGACTGCACTTGAATATGCTAGAACTTTTGAGCAAGAAAAGGATTTCGCCTTCAAAGCAGAACCTGCTATCTTGTCTAATACCAGAAATTTAGAAAAAGATATTGAAACTTTAACCAAGCAAATGCAGCAAATGACTCTTAATTATGCTACTATTGCATCTGCACTTACCTCTAGAGAAATTTCTAGCTGAAACAACCAGAATTTTAGAACCCAACCCAGACCCAAGTCATCAGTTATCTGTTACAAATATGGTAAAGTTGGTCATATAGTTAGAAATTGTTTAGCTAAAAGAAACATTACGACTGCTCAGTATAAACAATTAGCTAGAGATATAAAACAAAGAACTATTAATTATATTGTAGCAGAAGATAGTGAAGTTGAAGAAGTTTATGTTACCAAAACTCCCAGATCAAAACCTTACTTTGCTAACAGAAAGAAAGCCAAAGAAGTTATTAAAAATTCAGAGTCACAAAAGGAGATGAATTTAAGAAATCATACTATAATCGATCCAATTCAGAATGAACCCGACATTATCATGGATGAAATCCCTCCAGAGGTTACTTTACTGCCTAAAGAAAGCAAGCAGAAAATTAAACTTAAATCCCAGCCCTCGGTTATTAATCAAATCGAGCCTTATGATATCGCAAATAATATCTTAAATATAAAGTCTTCTGCAACTCTTGGTCAGATATTGCAACAACCTAGTCAACGAAGAAATCTTGCAAAGATTCTACAAAAGAAGAAACCTTCCATTACAGAAGAAATCATTTAGAATCAGAAAAAGATAAAAAGACTACCGCTATGAGATGCCACATTAGGATTAAAGGTAATCCAGTTGTAGCAATCTTAGATTCCGGAGCCACAGTTAGTATTGTTACTGCTAAGCTTATGAAGAAGCTTAAATTACAAATCACTGGACCCTCTAGAACTATTTTAGTAACAGCAAATAGAACCAGAGCCAAAGCCTTAGGAACAATTGAAAATATAAAGGTTACCATCTAGGACATTGTTATTCCTATCAACCTACAAGTTATTGAATCAATGGATGAGACAATCTTACTAGGAACAAATTGGTTTAACAAATCTAGAGCCAAGCTAGATTTTGAAAACAATACCTTAAATGTACGATATTTAGGAAAACAAGCAACATTTAATGCTACCCTTACTAGCAGTATTAATATCAGTCCCATTTACAACGAGGATGAATTCGATAATGATGATGAGTGGATTGATGAAATAGAAGAAAGTGAATCTGAAACCTATTATTCAGAAGAATGGCCTCCTACAGCAGATAATTTATATTATAACCCCTGGTTAGATATTGAAAAAATACCTGCTTTTTACTTGATAGAATTAGTTGAAGAACCAGTCTAACTTGAAGAGAAATCTGATTTAAATGTCAATACCAAACTTACTCAACCACAGCATGATAAAGCTAGTTAATTTTTGATGAATAATATTAATATTTTTGCAAAAAATATCATAGAAGAAGGACAGTCTAAAGAGTTAGAACAAACAAATATTATTTGTCATGAAATTGAAACAGGAGATCATAAGCCAATTAAACAGCGGGCTTATAATTGCCCTCCCGATGATCAAGAATTTATCAAGAAAGAAATAGAAGCAATGGAAAGTAAAGGAATTATCAGAGAATCTTATGGACCCTGGTCTTCTCCAGTAGTACTTGTACCTAAAAAAGATGGTAGAAAGAGAATTTGCATCGACTATAGAAAATTAAATGCCATAACTGAAAAAGATGTATACCCCTTATCTACTATAAATGAGATTTTAAACTCATTTAATGGAGCCTCTTGGTTTACTAGTTTGGACTTAGCTAGTAAATACTGGCAAGTAGCTGTTAAAGAAGAAGACAAAAAGAAAACAGCATTTATTACCAAGTATGGAACTTATGAGTTCAATGTTATGCCTTTTGGACTCACCAATGCACATGCTACCTTTCAACGCCTTATGGATAAGATTCTTCGTCCATATATTAACAAATTTGTAGTAGTATATTTAGATGATATTACTATATACTCTAGAACATTTGAAGAACATTTAGAACATGTACAATTAGTTTTCTAGATCTTAAAAGAAGCTAATCTAAAATTAAATTTAGCAAAATGTTATTTCTTCTTAAATAGCATTAAATTTTTAGGACATATTATAGGAAAAGATGGAATTAAAACAGATGAACAACTTATTGAAAAAGTAAAAAATTTTCCTACCCCTACTACCCTTAGACAACTTCAAGGATTCTTAGGATTATCCTCCTATTATAAAAGATTTATCCAAGGATTTTCAAAAATCGCTAAACCCCTTAACCAACTTCTCAAGAAAGATGAACTCTTTAACTAGACCACAGAGCATAGAGAAGCCTTTAATACCCTTAAACAATATCTTATTACCAGTCCTATATTACAATATCTGGATTTCGACCAACCTTTCTACATACATACCGACGCATCAGCCTCAGGTTTAGGAGCAGTTTTATCTCAATTAACTGAAAATAAAAAGGAATATGTTGTAGCTTATGCAAGCAGAAGTCTAAACAAAGCAGAACAGAATTGCTTAGCTACTAAACTTGAATGCCTAGCTGTAGTATGGGCTGTTGAGTATTTCCATCAGTACTTAGGAGCTAAACCTTTTTACCTTGTTACTGACCATACCGCTTTAAAATGGTTAAGAACTTCTGAATTAAAGGAAAGGCGAGCTAGATGGATTATGAGATTAGAACCCTATAACTTTACTATAATCCATAAAGCTGAAAGAAAGCATAACAATGCAGACTCATTATCTAGAATTAGGTTCCTCAAATTCAAATCAAATCAAATATTGGGTCAATTTGAATTTGATCAAATCAAATTGACCCTGATTTGAATTTGATTTGATTCAAATATTTGGATTTGAATTTGATTTGAATTTGAATTTTTAATAGTAATTTTCAAATCAAATCAAATATTTGTCAAATCAAATCAAATTTGGCCTGATTTGAATTTGATCAAATCAAATATAGTTCAATTTGAATTTGAATTTGATCAAATATTTGATTCAAATATTTGAAGATCAAATCAAATTGCGGAACCTTATCTAGAATATATGAAGCATTTGCAAACTTCATGGACATTGATGATGATGGCTTACCCTCAGAAGAAGTGGTTTTACAATTAGCCCTAAGCCGACAACTAGCACAAATCAAATCTCTATTATACCCAGATAGTCGTATTCAAAGATTAGCAGATATGCTAAAGCCTTCATTACCTCCTTTAGCGGACCAAGTGACTGAACCTTATACTTATCTAGAAGTATTAGCTAATGGATTTAGATGTGATAGTGAACCTCTTTTTAACTGGAACTATATCTTCACACTTAGTAGAAGATTTGGAACTATTAAAGAAAAGAATAGATATCCTTTAAGTTGGATAGGACCTAATACCTAGTGTTGGTATAGAAATATTCTATTAAGAAATAGAAGTCAATGTTCTCAGTGCCAATGAGACTGTCGAATGTGGAAAACATTAAAGAAAGCATCCTTAAGAGAATTAGTTAAATGTTGCCCGAACAATTACCTACAAGCAAAAATAGTGATAATGAAAAAGAAGTTTATATATTAACAACTATAGAAGAAGAAGAAACTGAAACTTTTTCTATTCCAAATGAGCATTATGAAGACATGCTTAATACTTTACAACCAATCTTAACAGAAGGACTTACCCAATACTTATGACTATATCAGAATATTGGATTTACATCTGAAGGGATCCACTATGAAGGACAGAAATGTACTTGGTACTATATCGAGCATATTAGTGCTAGACTATCTCAGAAATTTAACTGTAGAGCCTGGCCTAGAGATTGGAAAGGACCAGCAGCACAATGTTGGTGTGGTGACAAATTATATTCCCTTTGTGACGAGTGTTCTAAATGTTATAGTGATCTTAGATTATAGGTGACTATCAAAAGCTACCCAATAGAAGAAATTGCTAAGTGTTATTGGCCTACTCCAGACACAAGTGAAGAAGATGATCAAGATAACTTTGATCAAGACTTAGAATTATCCGAGTTTACTGAAGACAATATTACTCTATTCATGACAAATGAAGCTCCTAAATAGTATCTTTTGGAAGATTTTGATAACTTTAACTTTGATGAAGTACCTAATAATCCTAGTACTATTGATTGGAAAAGTTCAATAGCAGAAAGATCAGTAATAGAAGAAATACCCCTCTCATTTTACCTTGCAGTCCAACCTTGGTAGCTACCTCCTTTAGAAACTCCTACACCATTAATGTATATCAAAAATAATAATTTCTCTGAACATTATCTTTGCAATATGGTTTGTTGGAGAGTAGTTAATCCAACAACATATTATTATTAAATTTTTTTTTTATATAAATTATATTATTTAGTTAATAGTAGTATTTTATCATTAATAAAAAAAAAATTTTTTTTTCTTGTATTATTTATTAGTTTAGCCTTCTCTGGGCCTAGTAAATAAGGAAGACTAGGACAGTATAGAGTGAGGTTGGAGCTCTATTCACTTGATATAATTATATTTCTTTTATTATTTTATATTAGAAATCTGACGTTAAAGAAAATCCAGTTCAGGTTGTCAGTGTCCTGACAGTTAACAAGATGGATTTAATCACTTATCAAAACATCAAGAATTTTTGGAAACAGCAAATTTTCCTTTAAATTTTTCTAGAAATCAAAAAAGAAAATTAGAAACCCAAAGCAAATTTTATATTATCAAGAACAATCAACTTTATAAACATGATCATAAAAAGAAAAAAGCACATCAACTTCTGAAAGTAATTCAAAGACATGAAGTAGAACCAATCATGTTTTTTCTCCATAACCATCCTATTGGAGCACATCTAGGAACAGACAAGATGTTTGAAAAGATTTGTAGTAGATACTTTTGGCCTCAAATGTATTAACATATTAAAGAATATGTACAGACCTGTGATACTTGCCAAAGGAGAGGAAAATATCGCACTCCTGGACCTTTGCAACCTATTTCAGTAGAATCACCTTTTCATCGAATTGGTTTAGATTTTGTTGGACCATTACCAATTACATCCCACCAGAATAAATATATTATAGTAGCGACTGACTATATGATGAATGGCCTGAAGCAAGAGCTGTACCAAAAGCTGATGCCCAAGCTACTGTAAACTTTATTTATGAAGAAATAATCTGTCGACATGGATGTCCTTCTTATCTGCTTACTAATAGAGGAACACATTTTAACAACAACTTAGTAAAAGCACTCTCACAAAAATTTGAGATTCAACACTTACTTTCTACTCCATATCATCTACAAACCAATGAATTAGTAGAACGATTCAATAGAACATTGTGTGAATCTTTAGCAAAGTTAACTAGTCAAGGACAAGAATGGGATACTTTTATACCTTCTGTCTTATTTGCTTATAAAACCGCTAAGCAATCGACTACCAAGATTACTCCTTTCTATCTTACATATGGAAGAGAAGCAAAGTTCCCTATATCTGAAACTGAAGGTATTTTGGAAGGAAATATCTTAACAAGATTATTTTCTTTAATTGAAGAAGTACCTGTAGAACGAGAACGAGCCAGAGCAAATATTAGAAAATCACAGCAACGTCAAAAGTTTTACTGGAACAAAAAGCATAAAAAAGTAAAACCTATCTTCCAGAAAGAAGATAAAGTTCTCTTGTATAATGCTATGAGAGATAAAAATTATTCTGGAAAGTTATTACCAAAATGGAAAGGACAGTACTTCATTCACAATAGAGTTGCACCAGATATTTATTAACTACGAACTCTAGAAGGAAATATTTTAGAAACACCAATCAACATATTGTTACTCAAGCGGTATTATGATAGAAGTTTGTGGAACCCCTTAGTTATTATCAATGACGAGCCAAACACATAGTCTTAATTTCAACTTTCACCATGAATAACACCAATTTCAACATTATTCTTATCGATTTATTGAATACTGTACCAGCAAATCCGGTAGTACCTCCACGACCTACAGATAATTCTCAAAATTTACAAGAGAGAATTATAGGGACATATAGAAAACTCCTTAGAACCCAAACTATAATGAGAAAACATCAGTTAGCCTATGCATACTACCTGGGTGAATTGTTAGAACAATATCCAGAAAAACGACGAATAAGTAAAAGAAAAATATCGCAATATTATTATAGTACTTCTATTCGAACCTATAATATATTTGCAGGAATTGGTGTAGATCAAATATTTCGAACTAGTAACACCACCTTGGCCAAGATTGCTAGACTTTCTGCTAGTGATTATCAAGCCCTCATATAAGTTTTTCTCGGAGCTCAAAACTAAGTCAGGGAGAATTGTTAACCTTAAGAGTTTTCACCTTTTTGCCCATAACTTTCGACCCAGAGAAGTTAGGAAGATAAAACAACTACTATTGGATTCAGCTCATCGAGACACTTCTAATGAGCTATAGATCATGTGATTCTGATCACGGGATCACGAGATCGGAAGACATTTGTGTTGGGCTATTAATAGATCAAGATAAACCTGTAACTTAACCTTATTAGGCAATAATACTGCGCCCAAAATCTAAAGGATCTAAAGGATCTAACATATCTAACATATTTAATATATCTAACATATCTTTTATATCTTTTATATCTATTATATCTTTTATATATAACATATCTATTAGTTCCGCATTACCTTTAGTACTAAAAATAGCCTTTAAATTAAAATTGTATTTCTTTATTGTAATTATTTATACATGTAATCTCTCTATAAATACACTGCTTTCTACCTCTGGGAAGTGCAGTGTTTTCATATACTGGGATATAATAAAGATACAATTCTTAGTATCCTCATATACTATTAATTGTTTGCCTCTTTGTTTTAATATATAAATCACTCAAAAACCTTTTTGTTAAGTCCTATTTGGACGCTATAAACCCTAAAGCTGTCAAGTTATAGTCGTCATACTATAATCAGCAGTCTCCTGAAGTTCTGGAAAAGGTGAATTTCCAGGTTGAACCTGCTAGGGTTCTGAAGTTCAGTTCAGTTCAATAGAGGTTCAGGTTCAGGTTCAATGAACCTGAACCTGAGCCTGCTCTAAAAGTTCAATACTGAACTGAACCTGAATTTAAAATTATTGAACATGAACCTGAACCTGAACTTAAAAAAAGTTCAGTTCAGGTTCAGTTCAAGGTTCATGAACATGTTCAGGTTCATAATATATGCACATGTTTACCTAAATCACAAAGTTAGAATCAATTAGTAAAATTTAGAAAATCATAGAAATTTGTATAATTTTATTAATAAAATTATACAAAATGCTATGATTCTCTAAATTTTACTAATTGATCTTAATTTCTTGCACTAAGTAAACTTGTTAAGCACCAAAAAATACATCAAATCGGCATATTTTATTTTATTTTTCTTAAAATTTGAAGAAAAGATGCTTAATTTTGGAAAATTTCATCAAAAATTCAAAATTAAGCATCTTTTCTTCAAATTTTAAGGAAAATAAAATAAAATATACCGATTGATGTATGTTTAGGTGCTAAACAAGTTTACTTAGTGCAAGAAATTAAGATCAATTAGTAAAATTTAGAGAATCATAGCATTTTGTATAATTTTATTAATAAAATTATACAAATTTCTATGATTCTCTAAATTTTACTAATTGATCATAACTTCTTGCACTAAGTAAACTTGTTAAGCACCAAAAAATATATCAAACGGTATATTTTATTTTATTTTTCTTAAAATTTGAAGAAAAGATGCTTAATTTTGGAAAATTTCATCAAAAATTCAAAATTAAGCATCTTTGACGCAAATTTTAAGGAAAATAAAATAAAATATACTAATTTGATGCATTTTTTTGGTGCTAAACAAGTTTACTTGGATCAAGAAGTTATGATCAATTAGTAAAATTTAGAGAATCATAGAAATTTGTATAATTTTATTAATAAAATTATACAAAATACTATGATTCTCTAAATTTTACTAATTGATCATAACTTCTTGCACTAAGTAAACTTGTTAAGCACCAAAAAATATATCAAATCGGTATATTTTATTTTATTTTTCTTAAAATTTGAAGAAAAGATGCTTAATTAGAAATTTTTATCAAAAATTCAAAATTAAGCATCTTTTGATGCAAATTTTAAGGAAAATAAAATAAAATATGCAGATTTGATGTATTTTTTGGTGCTAAACAAGTTTACTTAGATCAAGAAGTTATGATCAATTAGTTAAATTTAGAGAATCATAGAAATTTGAATAATTTTATTAATAAAATTATACAAAATGATATGATTCTCTAAATTTTACTAATCGATCATAACTTCTTGATCTAAGTAAACTTGTTTAGTACCAAAAAATACATCATATCAGCATATTTTATTTTATTTTTCTTAAAATTTGCGTCAAAAATGCTTAATTTTGTATTTTTGATAAAAATTTTCAAAATTAAGCATCTTTTCTTCAAATTTTAAGAAAAGTAAAATAAAATATGCTGATTTAATGTATTTTTTGGTGCTTAACAAGTTTACTTAGTGCAAGAAGTTATGATCAATTAGTAAAATTTAGAGAATCATAGAAATTTGAATAATTTTATTAATAAAATTATACAAATTTCTATGATTCTCTAAATTTTACTAATTGATCATAACTTCTTGCACTAAGTAAACTTGTTCACCACCAAAAAATACACATATTTTGATTCAAACTCAACCTAATTTGCATAGTTTGGACTAGCCTGACCAAACTTTTGATTGAGTTTGAGTTTAGTATAAAGTTTTAATAATAAAATTTAGAGTTTTAGTCTGGTCTGGACCAGACCAAACCCGGACCCAAAGCTAGAATCACTAGTTCATATGAACACCAGACTGAACCTGAACATGTTTATGAACTTTATGAACTGAACCTGAACTGAACCTGAACCAGCTCTAAAAGTTCAATACTGAACCTGAATCTGAACATGTTTTAAAAAATGTTCAGGTTCAGGTTCAATATTGCATCAGCAAAATAAATATATGAAATCTTTCGAAAGAAATTGCATACCGAAATCTTTCGAAAGAATTGCGATCGACGCGAAATCTTTTGAAAGAACCACAATCTTTCGAAAGATTTTGGTATATATTTTTTTCGAAATATTTCAGAATATATTGCGAAATATTGTGAAATAATGCAAAATATATTGTGCAATATTGCGAAAATAGACCAAATAAAACAATGCAAACCCCTATCTAATTATCTCATTTTGGGGGTCGCAGAAGGTAATATTTTGCATATTATCACATAAATCTGCAGTTTTTTACAATATTTCGCAATATTTTGCATATTTTTAAAAATTTTTAAAATTTTCGCATTATTAAATTTTATATTTTTATTTATTATTATTTTTTTATTTATTATTATTATATATTATACATATTACATTATATATTATATTTTAATTATTATACATTTTTTATAGTATTATTTTTATATTATTACATATTATTTTAACTACTTTCGCACTTCTTCGCATCTAATTCTATTACTATATACAAAAAACTAGCCCTATATACTTATTTTTGCTCACCCCAAAGTTAGCTATTATCTTTGCTTTATTGTTTTCTATTGTCTTCACTTTGGCTATTTTTTTTGGTTTGGTTATACCTTAGTTTCACTCTTTTTTTCTAAATACTTCCTAAAAATAGTAAAGAAGTGAAAAAAAATAAAAAAAACCATTTCTTAGAAGTGTTGGTATTTTTGCAAATTGCTGGAGAAATTTTGTAAAGTGCCAGAAAAGTCGCAAAGTTTCGAAAAAGTTAGAAATAAATAAAATAAAATAAAAATTAAAAAAATAAGTAAAAAAAAACAAACGAAAAAACAAAAATGTAAGCAAACTAATAAAAAAAATAAACGAAGCCCCAAATCTTCATTTCTCTAAAATAAGAGTTCGTGTTCTTGCAAATTCAGAAATTGTGAAAGCCGTGTTAATGTTCTTGCAAAATGCCAAAAAAGTCGCAAAGTGCCGAAAAAGTCTGGGTTAGTTTTCTTGCAAAGTGCTAGGAAGTAAGGGTTCTGTTCTCTCAAAGTATCAAAATAAAATAAATTAATAAAAAAAATAAAACAAAAAAAAACAAAAACAAAAAACATAAAACGAAAAAATAAATAAAGCAAAACCTTGCAAAAACTTGCAAAAAACTTGCAAAACTTGCAAAAACTTGCAAAAACTTGCGCCCATTTCTCTAAAGTAGCATTCTTGGAAATTTAGAAATTGCTGAAGAAATCTGTTGTGTGTTCTTGCAAAGTTTTGGAAGTCTGAGTAGGCATGCGCAAAGTTCCGAAAAGTTGTAGGTTTTCTTGCAAGGGCTAGTGTTCTTGTAAAATACAAAAAAAAGTAAAAATAAATAAATAAAAAAAAAAAAGAAAACAAAATGAAAGCAAAAAAAAAGCGAAAACAACAAAAAAAAGCAAAAATAAAAAAAAAACAAAATGAAATAAAAAAACAATGTGAATAGAAGATCTAATTAATAATAAACAAAAGATCTAATCTGATCTTGTAATACAGATATGCAGATTTAGATATATTCGAAGTATTTCGAAAATATAGTCCAATGCGTCCTTGGTATGACCCAGGTTATATATCTACTGATCCAGCCAGTCACAGCCAGTCCGCTTAAAAAATATTTCGAATTTACTTTCGAAAACATTTTCGAAATATTTTGAAACCTGAAATATTTCGAATTTACTTTCGAAAACATTTTTAAAATATTTCGAAACCTGAAATATTTCGAATTTACTTTCGAAAACATTTTCGAAATATTTTGAAACCTGAAATATTTCAAAATATATTGCGAAATGCTTCGAAATATATTGCATATGCGAAATGTTTCAAAAGATTTTGCATGTTCGCAAGATCTTTCAAAAGATTGCGCTACTATAAATTTGCTGATGTGAACCTGAACCTAAACCTGAACTTGACCTAAGTTCGTTCAGTTCAGGTTCATAGGAACACTATAACCTGCTTTGGGCCTCTAAGTAAACTTGTTCAGCATATTATTCTACTTGTAACATGATTAAAATATGTGTTAAAATTAGAAAAAAATTTTTTTTTTTTAGAAAAATTTTTTTTCTAACTTTAACTCTATTTTTTATTTAGTAAAAAGTCTAAAAAAAAAACATGTTTCAACCTTGTTACAAGTAGAATTACATGCTAAACAAGTTTACTTAGAGGCCCAAAGCAGATTATTTTAACAAAAAAAAGGGTTTTATATTGCAACCCAAAAATTTTTAACTTTAGCATATAGCTGACCTACTTTTTTGTCAAGATAACCTATAATTTGCTACTAAATAAAGTTGTTCAGGGCACAATTTTAAATATAATTTCTGTTTTAAAATATTTGTTTTTGACAAAGTTACATTTTGAAATACAGTTAAACCTTTATAAATGCAATCTCCATAAATGCAATACCTTCTTAAATGCACATTTTTTATTTTTATAAGATGTTATTAGTGCTAAATACATGTTCTATATTCTGTAAATGCACATTCTCTTAAATAACATTTTATATTACACTAACCTCTCTAAATGCACATGGCCAATCAAATTTTAGTATTTAAAATAGGTTATACAGTTTTTGGTAGAAATTATACAAACTTAATAATCTAATTTATAAAGCTGCAATTTAATCAGCTCTCTCTAAATGCAAATCTCCCTAAATGCATATTGTAGGCTTGTCTCTACCAGTTGCATTTATGAAGGTTTGACTGTATTGCAAATTTAACAAAATTTTGATATGGTTTTTAAGTTCAAATATTTTTTTCTTGTTCTATATATTTGTAAAATTTAATTTTAAGTTAATTAATTAAGCTGAGAAGAATTTTCAGCTCAAATTTATAGTAATTTTATATGTTTTTATTATAATTTTTATTATAAACTTATTTCAAAGAGACATATTCTATAACTATTTTACCAATATCTACTTTTTTAAAAATAATATTTTTATAAAAAAAGAGCCTAAATTAGCAATTTTTCAAATATGACCTTATATAAATTGTTTGGGGTTCTGTTTAATATGCTTTGAAACTTAACAATAGATTTTCAAAGTGTTTATGAGGTACCAATCAAGACTACAGAAAGTAATAAATTACATTTCACTATAATTTTGGACTATATAGCTTTTAGAGTAAAACTTTTACTAGTAGTAATATTTAAATTAAAAAAAAATTCAAAGACATATTTTTATAAGATATTATTATTATAGCAGTACTTTATGCAAATATAAAAAATAATCTAACGATTTCTACCTATATACTATAAGCTATTCAATCACGACCAAACTGTTTTTTTAAAAGCAAGAGTATTATATTTATTGATAGTTATTGAAGTCATATTTCTGATAATGTAAAAAAAAAGCATTTAAAGCAGAGAGGCTAGTTTTTTTAGAAATATCTGAAAAAACAACTAGTATTTTGCAACCATCAGATGTTTCAATTAACAAGCTATTTAAAAATAGAGTGAGAAAAAGATAGGAATAGTAGATTAATGAAAAAAAGTACTTACTAAAAATAAAAATTGTAACAAAACCTCATATAAACTTGTTTATAAATAAGTATCTAAAATCTAGAAGGAGATTGGTTCTAATATTTTAGTTAGATTTTTTGAAGCACTAAACTTATACTTAATCCAAATAGTAGTAAAAATAATAAATGTTATATTATCTTTAGGCAATTGTTCAAGCATTTGCTATAAACTATACAAATGAATTGAATATAAATAAGTTTATTGGATATGCTTTCAGAAGATAAAGTTGAAAGCATGATAAAGATAAAAAATCAAACTAATAATAAAAAAAATATCATTGATGATGAAACTATTACCAATAATAAAAATGCAATAGATTATAAATATATAATAGATAATAATAAAATAATAATTGAATAATAATAAAATAATATAAAATTTTTTTTTAAGGTAAGGTTATGCCTTTGGTCTTTTATTAGATATAATGATTATTATAGTGTTACAACTTTTGTTGTATCCAATCTATATATTTGAACAATTTATCTATAATCTAAACCTACTAGAATCTGCTAAATTTCTACTATATAGCTGACCTGAATTCACTAAATATCTAGTTCTAACTGCTACTTGGTGTTCTATATCTACTGCTTTATCCATCCTACCTTTTTTAGAACTCCAAAATTGGTATGTATTTTGTTTTAGATAGGTGCTTTTTGTTTCCAGTTTATGTGACTTTTATACCTACTAGTGTACTTTGCAGAGAATCTGTATCTTAAGCTATCAGCTGCTACTACCATATTGGATAAGTATTTTAAGCCTAAATGCTACTACTATCTGCTGATTTTCTGTAATTTTGGTACCTAGGTCCTAAAGGTCCTACTTGTTCTAAGTGTGAATGACTGTATATATAATGAAGTATCTAGATTTATTTTTATTACTACTTTTAGCCAAGTATGGCTAGATTATAGATGGTAGTGAAATTATAGTGGTAATTTCTATATCCAGCAGTAGAAATTGTTGAAATAATTTTACCGAAACTTTTTTAAGATAGAGATGCTAAATTAAATTTCAATTGTTGAAATTAATTTGCATACATAAATTAAATCAACAGTTGAAATTAAATTAACCATTGAAATTAAATCAATAGTTGAAATTAATCAATAGTTGAAATTAAATCAATAGTTGAAATTAAATTACCTGTTGAAATTAAATCAATAGTTGAAATTTAAATTAACAGTTTAAGGGTTTTAAGCATTTCTCTCTATGTGATTAGTTTATTATAGAGATCATGCACAAGTCCTACAATTAATTGAAGTAATACTTATAGTAATTTTGTTAAAAATTTTTGTTGCAAAATGCAATTATAAATTTTAGCACAAGTATTATAGTTCCAATTATCTTTTTTAGTTATTGTAATAATAAAATCGATTAACCAAATATTTATTATTCACCAATTAAAAATTTCATATGCCAAGTCTGGCAAGTTATAATTAAATACTCAAAGTTTTATTTTTTTGTTATAGCTAAAATATCTAGAGTTATGGCCCAAATTTTTTTTTAACCCACAATATTACTACATTGTTTGTACTTTATTTAGAACCAAAACCCAAACTCCCAAATCTTTCATTTAACTTACATACTCATATTAATTGAGTTTTAAAATCAGGCTTTCTACTTTATTTGGGACCAAAAGTTTAATAAGATAGTTGTACGATACTGTTGACAAGCTTAACAAAATTTCAGTATGATATTTGACTTACTATAACAAATCAACTGTATGTGGTTAAGGCTGATTTGGTACTATCACGATAAAACAATTGTTAAATTGTGATAACATTTTTGATCATAACTTGCTCATCAATATATTAGTAAATTATATTAAAGATTTAAAAAATGAAATGTTTTAACAATTTATTAATACTAACTAATAAATTATTTATATCTTGGCCTATATATATACAGCATTATATAATATAAGAACGTTGATAAAGTACACTACTAGTGTTCAACACCATATGTGTTTTGGTCAATCAAAATTCATGAAATTTGTGTAATATGAAAATCAGATGTAACCCAAATTTTACAAAAAAATGTGGTTTTTTTTAAAAATTGTCTATATTGAAAAATTCCGTCTAAGAAAACTATCTTCATGTTTAAACAAAAAAAATTTCTTGCAAAATTTTGGAATATACTAACTTAACCCAAATCTTAACATGAACTCTAACCCTAACCCTAATGGCAAAAAATTTTTTTGTATATAATAATTTGTATTTACTGGTGTTGAACACCATTAGTATGATATATATATATATTGTAATATAATTAATCAAGTATAAAATTTTAATAATATATTGTGTTTATTCAATATTTTATAATTAGAAGTTATATTTGTATAGAATTTTTTTAATGCTTAATTGTTTAATTGCATCTAAAAGCTCAACTTATTCAGGTATTATGATGAAACACAGTATAAGAAGTATTTTGAATGAGAACAAAGTCATAAATAGTGTTGGTAAATATTATAAAAATATATATATATTTTTTTGAATACTTTGATCAGATCAACTGACAAATGACCTATGTGATGTTGGGATTATGAAGGTAATAATTAATTAGTAATTATGAATCAATGAAACATCAATGTGACTATTAATAATTATTATTATCGCCATTGATAAATCACGCAATTTTTATTGTACATTTTAATTGATTTTAAGCCATTTTCAATTTTTTTTTTTTTTTAAAAATCAAGCGATATATCAATAGACAAAGCTGATAATATCAAAAATAAATCAAACAAAAAATGAGGCATAACTTAAACTTGAAATACTTAAAACAATCCTTTAGAAGGGATAATCATGTACAAATAGCACTACAAAAGCCATATCAAACTGGTTTAATATACTAGGTTAATGCATAGCATTGTGTGTCCGGAGCTTATAATTATCATCATATAAAAACGAGGTCAAATATTGAACATGAGCAAAAAAGGTTATGTTTTCGATACGATAATCAAATCAAAATAATTGATGCATCAAAAATGTAATTATTGCACACATGGTGACAGACACCAAATACAATTTTGATACAGTGATCGGAAGTAAATCACCGGAAATTTCCAGATCTAACGGGAATTTCATATACGTATGATAATCTTTTTTTTAACGTACATACGTCTTTTTTCACTTGTGTTTTTTTTTTAACACACAATTTTAATTGTTTTTGATGATAAAAAAACCCTCCCGCCAAGAATTAAGCCTAGAACAACGAAGCCGTATTGCCGGCGCTTACCTGTGTGGTGTTAAACCACTTGACATTGCAAAAGTTTTTGATCTCCCGAAATCAACGGTGTATGACACTGTTAAGCGATATGAAGAGACAGGCTCAGAGCATCCGAACAAACGCCCTGGTCGCCCCGAAGCTCTCTCTGCGCGTGACAAACGCTCTTTAGTTCGTATTACAAAAAAAAATCGGAAGGAACCCTTGGCTGTCATCACTAACGAATTCAACGTCCAACATGATACGACGCTTACCACCAAAACTATTCGAAAGTACCTCCACAATTTAGGTTGGAGAAACTGTGTCGCCTGTCGAAAACCTCTTTTAGACAAAAGAAAAGCACTGGAGCGAAAAAAATGGTGCCGTGAACATTTAAAATGGGTAAATGAATGGCAAATGGTTGTTTTTACGGACGAGTCAAGGTTTTGTCTTCACAAAGCAGATGGTCGTGAAAGAACTTGGCGTCGAGTTAATGAAAAATATCATAAAGATTGTATAAATACGACTATGAAGTTTGGTGGTGGTTCTGTAATGTTTTGGGGCTGTTTTTGTTGGTGGGGCGTTGGACCGTTAGTAAGAATTAAGGGTAATATGAATTCGGATAGTTATGTTGATATTCTTGCAAAATATTTTATTCCTTGGGCAAATTCTTTAATGGAAAAACATCATGGTGAAATAAATTTAATTTTTCAACAAGATTTGGCTTCTATTCATACATCTACATATTCAGAATGGTGGATGAATTCGCATAATTTTAATATATTAAATTGGGCACCGTATAGCCCTGATCTTAACCCGATTGAAAATCTTTGGGAACGTCTTGATTCTGCAGTTCGTAACAGAAAACCCATGCCTACAAAGTTAGAAGAATTAGTTAAAATTATTGAAGAGGAATGGTATAACTTATCAATTGAATATATTCGTTCACTTATCTGTAGTATGCCAAATCGAGTAAAGACAATATATAAAGCCCGAGGATGGTACTGTAAATATTAAATAACCCAGGGTTTTTTTTTTTTAGGAATGTAAATATAAATATTTTATTTTATTTTATATAATTATTTTGTAATTATATAAAATATAATAAAATAAAAATCGTACGTAAAATTTGGCCTCTTATGTGTTACCTATAAAATTTCCGGTGATTTACTTCCGATCACTGTATTACAATACCGATGTATCAAAAATGTAATTTTTGTATCACCTTACACAAACATATAAAGTCCACCAGACACTCATGAACCAAGCATCACCCAAAAATCAGTTACGGTTTAAACTCAATTAAGCACAATTAATTTTATAGTTCCGATAATTTAATATGTATGATTGATTTGTTAATAATCAATAACGATAATAATTTGCTTAAGTGAAAAAGCGTACATTTTTTCTTTTACTTACAATGGATTTATTATACTTCAAAACATGCAGAACATACAAAGCACCGGAAACTTTTTATGAAACAAAAACTTGTTCTGAATGTTTAACCCGTATTAAAGAAAGTAAAAAGCGAAAATATGAAGAAAATTTTACTTCTTTACCTGATTCTAAAGAAAACATTATTGATGTCAATAACATTACTGATGTAATTTATAAGGCTCTTGCAAATGTAAAAGATATCGATGAAAACTTAGAAAGTAGTTGTGAATTCTATTTTGAGCAAGCGATCAATCTGGATATGTTAATTAATGAGATTCCAGCAGATATTGAAGAAAATAAATATGAACATTATCTTGCAAGTAAGATTGTTAATTATATTGAGAAAGAAGACGGTTATGATTATATATATCATACCAAGACTACTTCGAAAAAAAACAAATATAAAAACATTTTATTACTGGTGCAATTGTCGTGAGGAGCTTGTCTCAAAACGTCAAAAGCATAGTGATATTTCTAAACAACAAAATACAGGGTCATATATAATTAGATACGCATGTGAAGGTCTTCTTTCAATTGCAATTAATTTAACAAGCAATTGTGCAAATATTAAACTTAGCCACAAACAGCTTCATCAACGTCCAAAGTACACTATGGTTTCAGAACAGGTTAAACAATATGTACGTAAGAATTTAGTGCTTAGAGCATCAGAATTACACCATGAAATTATATCAAAAAAACTTGATGGATTTGAAACTTTAACAATTGATCAAGTTTATTTCTGGTGGGCACGTGAAGCATCGAAATATTATCGACGACACGAAAATCAATACCAATCAGCAAAATTACTCTTGCATGAAAAAGGATTTAAAGTCATACTTGACTTAAATCAACCAACACATGTATTTGGTTTCTTAACAAGTTTTTTTAATAAACTACCACATATAGCATTTGAAACAATTATGGTGGATGCTACTTACAACACTAATCAGTTAAAATATGAGCTTTATGCGGTAATGGCAATAATAGATGGAACTGGATTCCCGATTTTATATTGTTTTATTGAATCTGGTAAAGGACGTGATATTCGTGCAGCTATAATAACATCATGGTTTAAATTTTTATATGAAAACGGACTTAAAGAAGTGAAAACAATTCTTTCTGACAAAGATTTTGCTCAGATCAGTAGCGGAATGACTATTTGGAAAAATGTAGAAATTCAACTCTGCAAGTGGCACTTAAGGCGTGCGATTGAGCAAAAACTATCTTCAAAGTTTAGTAATATTTCATCTAACTATAATGCCATCACCGCACATCAACAATGCTCTAAAATTAATCCAACCTGGCAACCAACCCAAAGTACCAATTTAGGCTCTAAAAAGGTTTTTTTAGAAGCGTCTTTACGAAAAGAAATATTAGAGTACATTGATACACATTTTCATCGTCATATGCTCATTCCCACTGCAGATAAAGTGTTTGTATCAACCTCGAATGAAATCTGGTATCAAGCAGTCAATGAAATTTTTCAATATTGTTATCACCGTAACTTGTTTCACGTATGGTGTTACTTATGGCAAGAATGGTACAGGTGGGATCGTTGGTGCCTTTGGGCACTATCAGCTCACAAAAATGGTTCAATTGTCTGCACTATGATGATCATTGGAGAATCCTGAAACGTGATTTTTTATACAAGTTTAACCGTCCTCGGCTCGATGTTCTCTGTTATGTTATTACTAATCGAATGCTACCAAAACTAATGCACCATTATAACCTTCTTGTTACTGAAAGAATTCAACCATCTTGGCGAAAAGATTTCGCAAATGAGTGGAAAAAGTTTGCAAACCGAGAAATAAAAAATTCTAACAAATATTTCACTAATCATGCTAATTGGGTTTGCTCATGCCCTATATTTCTTAAACATCGGTTTGCACTTTGCAAACATTTAGTTTCGCCACTAGGAAATATGGATAACACTTTTTTTAAAAAGGTTCAATGCAATAATAAATATCCATTTCTCTATGAAGCCCAACAAACAATTTGGCAAACTATCAAGAATGATTTACCCAACGCATTGGCTAATCCTGAAATAGAACATTGTGATTATGAGAAAGCCGAGATGAATTTAAAAGAAATATTAGCAAAGGTGCTATTTATTTATTTTGTTATTTTATAAGTTATTTAAATTATTATTTTTTTTACATATTCTTAATAATATTAATTCATAGGCGATAAAATACATTGAAAAATCGGAAACTCTTCCTCAACAGAGAAAATGGTTAAATGCGATTGAAAAAAACTTGGGTCCCGTTAAAAAAATGGTAAATGACTTAGAAGGATTTGAAGCTGCAAAAACTTCGAGAAAAACATGGAATGGACATAATTCGAATACTTTTTATTGGCAATAGTTTTATTTTCATTATAAAATTTAATTGATGTAACGTTAGTAAAAAAAGATATACATATGTATATAGCGAGAATTAAATAACAATTCAATTTACATGTTGCTTTTTTTGCAAAAAAAAAAAAAAAAAAAAAAAAAAAAAAAAAAAAAA
>QKWP01000849.1:99916-146430 GCA_003550325.1 Gigaspora rosea
GTATATATTTTAAATTCCGGTACGTAACTGATCTTTGGGCGACGCTAGGGAGGTTAGACAAAAATACAAATCGGACCACAATGTCATGTGAAAATATAACCAATCAAAGAACAGTATTTGTTCACATTATTTCACTCCTCAGACATATACTACGTTGCACTCCGTTCCTGGTACAGCCAAATTAATTTTAATGATTAATTAATTTTGATGTTTAATTATTCAACAGTTGAATTAATTTTGATGGTTAATTTAATTTCAACCGTTGAATTAATTTTGACTATTAAATTAATTTCAACTGTTTATGAATTTATGTTATTCATATTTCTTGATTGGTTCGTCAACGAAGTGATGGAGCCAACATTATTGCGAGATCGGTGAACTGGTTCACGGGAACATGAAGCGTGTGAACACGATAGCAAGTTTTTATTAATTTACATATAATATAATAAAAATGTAAAGTGGAACATGGATCAGAGGCAGATATGGCAGCTAGTGTAGAGCCTTCGGGAAGACTACTTAAATTAGACATCAAAAGTGCACGTGTGGCTATGTAACAAATATCATAAATTGTTAATAAAAACCAGCGCGCCAAAGCAGTACACCGTTAAAATAGGAAAAAAAAAAATAAAAAATTAAAAAATAAAAATGTAATAAAAAAGTGGTAATAAATAAATGACGCATTTGATTCGAATTAGAGAAATAGTATCTTCTGGTTTCGCAATTGCTCGCCTTACATTATTAGGCTGGAGAAACCCACCCATCCAAATTGAACAATTGTATTAGGAAACATGATTCCGAAGTCGGGAACAGTTACGCGTCAAGGATGAAATGTGATCGTGGCTCCATTTGATCAGTAATACAATTAATGATACGGGCGGCCGGTTGATGGGCAGGTTGACCCTCAGCCTATATCTTTATGGGCTGGAGCCGGTCGATTTAAGAAGAGTTAGAATCGATTCTCTTATAAAGCATATTTCATGTTAAGAAATTGACTAAAAATAAACTAATAAATTACAACAACGTAGATATTCATTAGTTGGCTAATTTGGATGATAAATTGGTAAAAAATGAATATAAGAACGGAAATGTTTTTGGTTGCATTTACAATTAATCGACATAAAGTACTAACACGCCATAATTTCAAAGACAAAAATGAATAAAAACTAAATAATTTAGTATCACTAAAATTTTGGCAAGGAATGACCTGATGACTTTCTATACATTTGATATAGATATGAGACTAATTCTGATCAGAAAACTGTTCTAGCAAAATAAGGTCGACCCGGTCGACCGGCCCGAGTTTCTTTAGGATCCATTATTTTTCCATCGGTCCGTATCACTAGAATACAAACGTTTAATAGAATAACATTTATTTGCACTGAGTTGTAAGTAATTGAAGACAACAAAAGCAATGCATGACAGAATATAGACAGCGTTAGTGATCGTGGCTCAGAGGCTAAAACACCTGATCGATGTTCAGCTGTCTAGCCAAAATTTGAAATTTATTTGAAATATCGACGTTCTTCCATCGTTATCAACTTAAGATTAACTATTTCTTTCCGATAGTTATAGCTCGACATGAAAGAAAAATAACAGTAATTTGAATTACGAATATGAATATATGTACTAATACAGTATGCAATGTACCAGTGAGTTCCTGTTTCTACGTAAATAAATTTTGATAAAGTTTATTGATCGAATAATAATAATGATTGTTTAATATAGGTGCATTATGATTTACTTTATTTTAAATTGATTATCAAATACTGTAATGTTATTAAATTAAATAGTTTCTAATTAAGGTTTTAAAATTGGTAGAATGCGGGTCTTGTATATGATCATTTATGGTAATTCCATTAGCTTCATAACGGTATAATTTAGAGTTATTTGTCGTTATCGCTATACAGTATGATATAGTAGACCATTTTAGAACGTAACGAGTATTTTTTAAAAAATTAGCAATGATTACTAATAATTTCCTTTTTTAAATTATGATTTGTCAGCTTTCTGCTTTGATAATCTCTAATTCTGTAATTGTGGGAACAATTAATTAAGGTTTAGATTTACGACGACGAAAAATGTATATATATACTTAAAAACAAACCGTTTAAACGCGAAAAGAAAAAAAAATATCGATAATACTTTATAAAAAAAAACCTCAAAAAGAATGCCTTCTAATAAAAGTATCATATTTAAAGCAGTTCCTGAAGGTTATCCGGTGGCAGGAGAACATATGGAATTAGTTACAAAAGAAATTGATATTGAAAACTTTTCACTTGCTGAAGGAGATATTCTTGTAAAAAATCATTATATGTCATTAGACCCATATATGCGTGGTAAAATGAGACATTCTTATGTAAAATCTTATACACCAGCATATGAAATTGGTCAAGTTTTAGATGGACGTGGTATTGCTATTGTTGTTAAATCTAACAATAAGAAATATCAAGTTGGAGACTATTATATTGGATTGATCGGTAAAAAATGATTCTATTATTTATTATTATTATTATTATTATTATTATTATTTATTATTATTATTATTATTATTATTATTATTATTATTATTATTATTATTATTATTATTACGATTATTATCAATTTATTTTAAATAAAATTGATTATGGAAATTGATAAATAGGTTGGGAAGAATATTCACATATTCCCGCAAATGTTGTGTCAGCATCCTTTGAAATCCTCGCAAAAGCAATTTCAAAATCTAAAGTACCTGAAAGTTATTTCCTTGGATTACTTGGTTTGCCCGGAATGTCAGCTTATGTTGGTCTCAATAAAATTGGACAACCGAAAAAAGGTGAAACTATTTTTATTACTGTAAGTACAATTAAAAAAAAAAACCATAAACCTTTTTTTTATTACACGTATAGTATAATTACTTTTGTGTTATATTTAAAAAAAAAACAAATATTTTATATTTAATAATTAGGCCGCATCAGGAGCAGTTGGGCAAGTAGTAGGACAAATTGCAAAAATTAAAGGATTACGCGTTATTGGCTCCGCTGGTGATGATTCTAAAATCAAATATCTTGAAGAAGAATTGAAATTTGATGGAGCATTTAATTATAAAACTTGTAATACTGACGAGGTAATTTTAGATTGTTGATTATGTTATATAATGTATATTTTATAATATTATTTCAATATTAATATCTAACGTTATTAATAGAAATTGAAAGAATTATGTCCAAATGGGATTGACATCTATTTTGATAATGTTGGGTAAGTTTAGTTTTTCCTTTACTGTATAATTATTTATTAATTCAAAAAATAATTTAACACATTTTTTTTTTTAAAAATAGTGGTGAAATTCTTGATATAGTTTTAAATCATCTAAATAACTTTGCCCGTATAGTAGCATGTGGAATGATCTCTCAATATAATACCAATGATCATTATGGCGTTAAAAATATATTTCAAGTTATTAAAAAACGCCTTCTAATTCAAGGATTTATTGTAACTGATCATCTCCAAGAAATTGAACCTTTCCAAAAAGAAATGGGTGAATGGTTAAAACAAGGTAAATTAAAGTATAAGGAAGACATAGTTGAAGGAATCCAAAATGCTCCACAAGCATTTGTAAATATATTAACCGGTAAAAACTTTGGAAAATTAATTGTTAAGATTTGTTAGATATAAGATGAACATGAAAAAATTATTTTTATCGTTATTTATTTATTTTTATTAATAAATTCACAACTTTCATTCAGCTAAATATTTGAAGCTAAATAGTGTGAATCATTAAGCGATTAATTGTATAGAAAATTATGAGGCTTTTACATAACATTAAGTTCGCGTTTTTAAATAGATTATAAATTCAAGTTCAATTAAAGATGTACATTTACGCGAAAGATTGCTAGACTTGATAAATTTGATAACCAGTAAAATCACAGTAATCAGAGTAATCAGTGAACTTTTTATTACAAAATCTGTAATATGATAAAAATACAATTTTTGTTTCATTAGTTCTATATATATGACATACGAAATTTATGAGAGGATTTGTCTCGCAAATAAGCCAAAGACTGTGGAGAGGCCTAAATATCTATAATATTAAAGTTTATATTAAAATATGTATTAAAGTTTATATTAGGAAACTTTTTATAATGGTGATTGTTTTGGAAAACTTTGATTTATGTGCAATTTTTTAACTTGAAAAACTTTGGCACCTTGCATTTACCACATGCATCGTCGATGAAATGTAAAATAGATTTTTTTTTTTGCATCCATTAGTGCTGATACACACGTATTTAACTCAATGTCATACTAATAATCTTAGGAACGTTGTTAATTTATTTTTGTAGGACTCTATTGCAGTATTGCACAACATTTGATTCAGGTTAGTGTAAATAAGCCATAGATGCTATGAGGATTACTTTTAAATATTCTAATATTCCATGAGATTTTAACCATTACATTATCTGTTATTAGCTTTCACTTATTAATGTTTTACAAACGATGATGGCTTTTAAATAGCATATAGACTCTGAATACTGTATATAAACATTTAAATAAATCACTCTCACATATTGTTCTAAACTATTTCTCATAATGTTTTCATAATGTTAAAGGTAAATGAATTAAAGGGATTAAATTCAATTTTTTTTTTACAGCTCCATATTAGCAAATTTTATCCTTTTTACATTAGACGCGTAAAATATCGTGAATAGTTACTGGTTTTGATTTTGTTTTTATAGAAAAAAAAAAAGTACAGTATTTATCATAAAATTGTTACCTCGATCCACCATGAATTGGGCGAACCACAAAATCTATATTAATCAAATACGGTTTTTTTTTAAATAGTTAGAATGCCTATTGTAAATACAAAGTGTGTATGCACTTTAAATTTTTCATTTTACGATATAACCTCACAGCGCGTACTAGACCCGGGGTCTACGTAAAAGACCCGGATCTTGTATGCGGCACTTTACGGTACTGTTTTAACGCACAACTGTAATAACGATGCGGTATTTGGGAGTTGTTATCCAAGACTTGACATTTTTCCTGTTGCTAAACTAATTTATCTATCGCGTTTAGCATTTGCCAGTCATATATAATTTACTAATCTTATCCAAATAGATCTATGTATTATATGTACTAATCACGACTGTCGTCCTGGCAGGCTATGTCAAAAAACTTCATCTATTTACATCATTCACATATTCAAAAAATTTAATTATACTTTTACTTTTTTTGGAAATTTTATTAATAAGCATCGTATGATAATTAATTAATATATCGCGTAATGTGCATAACAAATCTACATTAGTCGCATAATAAATTTAAAAAAATGCACAAACTATTATTGCGCATAATTTATTGTAATTGACTCAAGTCAAATACTTTTTGCTTTGTGATAAGTGACTCGTACAGTGTTTACGTGTATCGATCTTAACCATCACGTAAATAAACAATTTGGTCGTATAAATATTAGATTTCATGAAAACTTAGCTATATAAATATTAGATTTCATGAAAAATTTAGCCATTTAAATACTAACCAATTAAATTGAAAAAGATAACTTTATATAAAAATAATAATGAATGTTAAGTGGTACGTACAATACGTACAGTACGTACAACATTTATAATAAAGTCTTACGTGCGATCTAATGTTACACGAATTATATGAATGGCTAACACTAAAAGACTTTGAAACTTACGAAAAAAGGTTACATCATAACTTTGTTCCAAAAATAGTTATAAAAAAAGGATCAAATTGACATTTATTATGATGCGATCAAGTAATTAACATTTCATATAATTTTTTTTTTTTTACGATTAACATAAGGTTATAAAAAACAGAAACTGCAGATACGTAGATAAATAACAGATAATGCTGTAATGATATCAATAGAACCGGATTTAAAACTTTTTTACGTCATGTAACCTATGATCTTTTCTGAAAATCTTGAATATTATTGCCACGTTGCCTTCTCAGTATATAAAAGTAGTACGATAATGATAAAATCAGGATAGACACACAAAATTAAGGTAGTACATACATTTACGAAAAAGAAATTTCATTAACAGTAAAAAAAAAAGCCATTTTACCTCTAATAAAACTCTATAATAACTTCTAAAAGTGAATACCTAATGAAGTTTTATATATATGCTTTGTTAATCGTATGAACATACTATCTGTATCTAATTTGTATTAATGTACTGTACAGTACTACTTTCCAGATTTTTTGTCATGACTTTATTTTGTATATATCTGATATATTATATAACTTATATTATATTGAAATTTAATCAACCTGAAACATGTACTGTACATACGTACATGCGCGTAACGTTAGATTATGTGTGTGATCAACCATCATGGCGCGTCATCGACAACAGAGTTATTTTTTTTTGCGCGCTCATGCTGCATTATATATATATAAAAAGAAATTAAATATTTCGTCAGAATTTAAACTGTAACTTTATTATCTATAAGAATATTAAGAATAAATTTCTTATGAATGTTTAATTAAAATCTCTCGTTGAACGATTTTCGTGATTTTTACCAAATAACTTTAATATGGTTATCATCTTGATTATCTTGACTAAGATTTTTGAAATTTAAACTTATATTCAAAGATAAGAAGGTTCAGGTTTCTAATCTAAGGTACTATATCGTAACATGTGGTACTGCGACAATCAGAAGCTATACTGTAATTAAACCAAATTTACAGTATAAGCCAAGATTCAAGAGATGCATTTCCTTAAAAAAACAGTATAAATCTGATGCTTTGATTTGATAAAATGCGCATGTAATTTAAATAGGTCTTTCTCTATTTATCATGTTCTGGATCGTTTTTCCTTATAAAAGAAACAAAAGAAACAAAAGAAATAAAAGAAATAAAATACATGAATCCTTATTCATTCAGATAAATTATTCATATTATTCATTCATCGCATGCTTTACTTGCATATACCTCCTACTTTACATAAGCTCTATCATACAGTAATTTACAAACCTTATATTATTGAACGTGACATAAATAATAAGCGTGCATTAGTCCCCTTTCGAAGATCATTAAACGTGAGATAATCCCTGCGAAAAAAAAAAAAGATTTTAAATAAAGATGTTAAACATGACCATATTTAGAATTATAAAAAAAAAATACCATATTTCTCTAAATAAAAGAAACCCCCCAATTTTTGCTAAATAAATAACCTAGGGGTGTACTATAAAAAAACAATGGGGGTATTTATGAATAGAAAAGAATGGTTAGTATTCTTTTGCAATTTAAATGTAACAGGTAATACTTTTTTCGATTTTCTTAAAAAACTTTATTTTAATCATTTAAAATTTATATTTGATATATTTGATATCAGTTTAAAAAAAAATTTTTTTTTTAAACATTAATGTTATTAATAAATTATCGTTTATTTACAGTTAATTTTATAGTAAAAAATTTATAGTAAATTTATATAGTAAATTTATATAGTAAATTTGTAGTAAAATTCATATAAATTTAGCAAATGTATGATCTAAAAACGTAAGTAAAATCAAATGCTAACGCTAATAAGAATAGATAAAGGTTTATAGGAAACAATGATGATAATGTTATAATAACTTGATTGTCTCCGGGTATAAAGACATTTCAGGAGACAAAAAATATCCCGGAATATATGTTGTTTTATAAGAACTTATTTAGGTGAACCTTTTGATTATATAACAAACAATATAAATAATATATTTAATAATATTAACAGTTAATAATATAAATGAATGATGTAACTACTAACTTGAAACGAATAAACGTGATTGTGATACCATGCATATGTAATGTTTCTTTTTAGATGACAATCCTATTATTCATTATTCAAATATCGTTATTATATTATTCATTTTTTTGAATTTTTTTTTTTTTCTACCTTTTTTTGTTTTTTAAAATTAATTCATTGGTGACATCTAAAAAAACTTTGGTTACTCAATTATAAGTTATATATATAAAATTATATATAAATTTTTTTCTTTCTTTAGTACGTACGTACCCAGGTACAGCACAAAAATATTATTAACTGTCATTTCTTATTTTATTTCCGTTTCTGAATAACAGAGTAACCGTTGCTATATAAAAAAAAAAGAAAAAAGGGAACCATTTATATATATATATATATATATATATTTATATATAATATATATTTATATATAATATATATTTATATATAATATATATATATATTTATATATAATATATATATATATTTATATATAATATATATATATATAATATATTATATATACACACAAATATATATATATTATATATAACTTTACAATAATTTACAATAATTCCTCAACGGACGGTCCTCACCTATCTATTTGTTTTTTTTCCGTTCGCGTAATTTGTGACTTTTATTTTAAATAGTACGAATTACCTTTTTAAAAATTTACCTGCTAGTTCATTATAAATTGTGACATTCTCCTGTTGTTCATGTGCTCATCTAATACTTTCATGTATCATTGCATAACTGCATCGCATTAAAAATAATTTGATTTGATTAGTAGCCTTTGTTATTAAAAAAAAAAAAAAAAAAAAAACTTAAAAAGTCCCATTGGGGATTGAACTTTCTGTTTTATTCTTAATTTTTTTCCTATTATAATAATATATATATATTTTTTTTTCTTTTTATCAAAAAAAAATTTTTTTTTTTCTTTTTTTTTTTTAAACCATCATAAAAAAAGATGGACTTCCCAAACGACGTATTACATCATATAAATGTAGCCGTAGTTGTGATGATTTTAAAAACAACTCATGGTTATACTTTTGAAAGTTCAGATGATATAAAGGGTATGTTATTTGAATTTTTACGTATATGCTAACCGTTATTATTATTATTATTATTATTGTTATTATTGTTATTATTATTATTATTATTATTAATGATATATAATTTTTTTTCAAAAAAAGATGCTGGTATGTCCGATGAAATGTGGGTAATGTCAGAAAAACTCCACGATATTTTAATAGAATGTTTAGGAACAGAAGATTCTGTTTTAAAATTTATTAACTGGTTTTTCGACGGGATTCGAAAATCATTTGGTTCAAAATCTAATATTAATGATGATTCTTTATCATTACCTGATATTTGTTTTCAATGTGAACGACCTTATACTAATGGTGGTTGGTGTCGTTATTGTGAATCTTATTTATTTGAAGCTAATTTTAAAAATTGGTCTACTGGATGTGTTGAATTAAATAAATTAATTCGTCAATCACAATTAAATTCTATAAATGATAAAAATTTTTTAAAATGGATTCCTTTTTCGGAGTTTAAACATTTAAAAGATATTGGTTCTGGTGGTTTTTCTACTATGTATTCTGCTAGATGGTCAAATGATCCTTTGGATGGTACTTTACAACAATGGGTAACAAATATGGAAATACAAATAATTCTTGATTATGTTAAAAGTCATGATGTACATTTTACTGAAGATGATTGGAATTCTATCTTATCGGAATTTATGAAAAAAATGAAAATTATTTTTGAATCTCGTAAAACTTTGAAATGTAAACCTTTAACCGAAACTGGTGATGCTGAATCTATAAAAGGTTCTACAAAGGTTTGTCTTTATATTTATTATTATAATTATATATTTATTATATAATTATTATTATTAATAAATTAAATTAATTAAATTAATTAAATTAATTAATTAAATTAATTAATTAAATTAATCATTTATGTAGTCCTCACGAATTAGTAGTCGGATTAATAGTCGAGTTAATAGTTTAAGGTTGAAAAGAAAAGATAGTTTTTCAAAAATCAAAGGACTTTTTAAATCTTTAAAAAAGGTATTTTCGATACATATTATCGTTTATAACTTATTTTATTATATATATTAATGCTAATAATAATTCATAATATATTTAAAAGTCTAATAGTTCTATACGAAGTTCTCCTAGTTCCGATTCAGTAAATACAACTTCAAAGAAGATGATTAAAAGTGTGCCGGTTACAACTTCTCCTTTGAAGAAACGTCTTTATCAAACTGTTGCGCTTAAAAGATTAAATAATTCCACAAATATTTCTTCAAAATTCATGAAAGAGGTTTGTTATTATTATTTATATATAATATATTATTCATATCTTATATATCTTATTAATATTATTAATATTAATAATATTTTATTTATTTTTATTTATTTAAAATAGTTCATAACTAATCAGCTAGCTTTGAATAGTGATAGAATTCTTCGTTGCTTCGGTTTTACTCAAGATCCTGAAACAAATGATTATCTTTTGGCTTTACAATACGCAAATGATGGTGATTTAAATCAATACCTTCGTAAAAATTTTGTTACTATTGATTGGTGGCAACGTTTAGAAATTTTAAGAGAAATTGTTAGAGGAATAAAGGATATTCATGATATTAATTTAGTTCATCATAATTTACATGGTGGTAATATATTACGTCATGTTGAAAATTCTTCTACAAATTATTTAATAGCTGATTTTGGTTTATATTTTCCTTCCGATTCTACTGATAAATCTATTGGTTCTAAAATTTTTGGTGTATTACCTTTTATTGCTCCTGAAGTTTTAAGTGGTCGTATTTATACTAAAGCTTCTGATATATATAGTTTGGGTATTATTATGTGGCAAATTACTTCGGGTATTCCTCCTTTCCTTGGACGTCCTTACGATTCTAATTTAGCTAAAGATATTTGTGAAGGTTTACGTCCTGATATTATTAATGGAACTCCTGATCGTTATATTGATTTAATGAAACGTTGTTGGGATTCAAATCCTAATAATCGTCCTAATATAGATTCAATTTTGGAATTTACTTTATCAAGAAAAGATAATCTTGGTCCTTTTACTGAAGCTGAAAAATTTAGACTTAAAACTTTAAATAATTCTTCTAATCAAAATTCAAATTCAGATTTAGATTCTGATTTGATTTTCCCTTCTTCTAAACTTTTGGATTTTAATAATCTTCCTGAACCAAAAAATTCTAAAATTTCTACTTTTAAATCTGATAATTCGGATATATCTCTTAATTCTGCTGATGATTTAAAATTTTCTGAAAATAAACCACAAGGTATTTATTTTTTATTTATTTCGTCTTTGTAATTTAACATTAACGTACGTTAATGTTAATGTTAACGTTAATGTTAACGTTATTATTTTTTACTAAACTTTTTATATTATCCGGTATAGGGAATCATCAGATGAATCTAAGTATTGATTCTGCTGGTATGTTGGTTTAAAATTTAAAATACTGTATATTAGTTTAATTATTATAGATTCGTGCATAAAAAAATTATATATAACTACATTTATCAATCTATATTATATATTCATTATTTATTCATTATTTATTTATTTGTTTATAGTCGGTATATCACCAATGAAATAAGATAAAAAAAAAAAATACCCGGTTACATTTTTATTTTTGTATTTAAAACTCTTTTTTCTGTAAAATATCATGTCGCTATTTAGAATAGAAAAAAAAAAATACTTGATTTTTAGAAAAAAAAAAAAAAATTGCGAAAAAAAAAATATATATTTGTCGCAATATTGGGAGGGATGTTATACATATGTATTTTTAGTTTACTACTCTGTTTTTTTTTTATAGACATTTGTTACGCATTTTATTTATTTATCTACAGTATTTACAGTATTTATTTTTTTGTGAGATATGTATTCGTTGGTTTTTTTTCAATTATTGCATTGTACTTTAAAAAAAAAATTTTTTTGTTTTCTTTTTTATTTGTTTGTTTGTACGTAATAAGATTTGATTATTATTTATTATTATTATTATTATTATTATCATGATTTTATTTTGAATTCATGAAATTGAAATTTTTTTTATATACAGTATTTTACTAATAGATTGATAAGGTTATTTTTTACATTTAAGGAAAAATACATTTTTATCGATATGATTTTATAAAGTAAAAAATAAAATTAAGGATTTATGAATTTGGTTATTATCTGTCGTTATTAACATGTACTGTAAATGTAAATGCTCCTTATAAAATCGAATAAAAGGGCCTATACAAAATTTTTGATCGCGCTAAGTACTACATAAATTCTCTTAATGCACGTACCGTAAAATTCTTGAAATTAGTTATTTAATGTCGCAGATCATAATTTAAAATGAAATCTATATTTTCTACTTAACCTCTAAAACCCACAAATACTTATTTATTATAACTTTGCTTTAAAATGAACCCTAACCCCTAACCCTAAAAAATGCACCTCAAAAAATCATTTTAATGTGGATTTCATTATGATCTCCCACATTTAACCGCCAAATGTCATACAGTCGATCATTTTTGCACAGTAATAAAAAAAATAAAAAATGTCGCTAATTATCCAATTAGAACACAAAGTCAATCGCATTTTTTGTAAAGAAAAAATTCCTTGCAAAATTTTAATATAAAATATCTCCTTCTATCTCGATTCAAATTTCTGAATTTATTAAATGAATTTTTTTTTTTACGATGTTTTATTATTTTTTTTTTACAAATTTATTTCTGGATCTTTTTTTTTTGTAGTGCTTAATACAATTGCTCACAATTACTTGATCAATTATTGACTATCAGGTTTTGCTTGATTGTGCCATCGTGATATTTGTATTTTTTTAAAAAAAATTTTTTTTTTTTTTTTTATTTTTATTTAATACAGTTAGAATATAGATTTTACTGCTAAACAACAAATACAATCATGTTTTCTCCCTTTTAATTCTTATAAACCTAGCTATATAAGTAGAGGTCTTACCCGGGTCTGATCCGGGTCAAACCCAACCCGAAATTTCTTGACTCGGGTCACAATCTGGGTCAGATAGGTTATATCGCATCTTCTGGTGATATTCATTGTGTTAGATTTTTTAATAGCAGATAGATAAGAATACTAATATATTTAAAATAAAAACTTATTCGTATTAGTCTTTAACATTTTATTGATCAAGTATCGTAGAGTGGAAATCTGGAAGTGGAAATTTTTTAAACTAAAAAATATAAAAAATATGTAATGCTAACGAAGTTTTAGAATTTACCTTTTATATAAAGTTAAATCCGGGCTGTAAATTATACCTAGATTATAAATAGTATCCGGATTTAAAGATTTATTATTTTGTTTTTGATCATATCTGGATTGTAAAAATATATCTAGGCTTTAACTCTAGCCAAAGCCTTTTTTTTTTTTTTAGCAACATTTTCTTCAATATCGAATTAACCCATATGGGCCGATTTGAATAATTTATAAGTAGTGCTTATTTTTTTAAAAAAACTTTAAAGCTAAATAACTTTTGATCTACTGGTCTATTTTAAATGATTTTACTACCAAAATGTTCGTCTCTTCGAGACGATTCCAACAAGCCCAAAATCATTAAAATCCAATTACAGGAATACGAGAAAATGCACTGTCAAATACGTGACGCACCTTTAGGGCTGGACAATTTGTTAGATCTAGATCTAACCAATTGTCCAACTCTAAAGGTGCGTCTCCTATTTGACAGCGCATTTTCTCGTGTTTCTGTAATTGGGTTTTAATGATTTAGGGCTTGTTGGAATCGTCTTAAAGAGACGATCATTTTGGTAGTAAAATCATTTAAAATGGACCAGTAGATCAAAAGTTATTTGGCTTTAAAGTTTAAAAAAAATAAGCACTACTTATGAATTACTCAAATCGGCCCATATGCTATCTGATCCAGGTCAGCTCAATTTTGATCCATAACCCGCATAATCCGTCATATTTACTGACCCGTACAGGTCAACCCAACCCAGATAAGACCTCTATATATAAGCATTTAAATATGATCAGTTTAAATAACCCTGTAGCAAATTTGAATACAAAAAAAAAATTTTCAAGAACAAAAATTATATATTAATTATTCTATAGTACTAAATATCAAAAAAATTATAATTTTGCCAAAAATAACTCTAATTTGCTAAAACTAAAATTTTACTTTTTTAAATAACTTTTGATATAAAATTAAAATTGAATAAACTTTTTTTATTAGATGTATCTTATTAAAATTTTTTATTTAAAAAAAAGTTTATTTAAATTGGATTATTAAATACCAAAATAATTGCAAAAAATTGTTTTTATTTTTTAAATTTTGGAATTGTTTTTTTCATTTACAAGGTGAGGTCATGCTTCGGTCTTTTTATTAAGTATAGTTATCATTACAACATTCACGACTATTGTATTAGATTACTACAACTACCAAGTACCGAAATTTAGACTATTTTATCTACAACCTAAACCTACCAGAGCATTCTATATGTCCTACTCATATACTCAACCTGGTTTTTGCACCTTACTTGTCTACTAATAGTACCTGTAGTGCTGCCGCCGCCAGGTTTGTATCTCAAGCCATTTTTTTTTTAATGCTGCCGCAACCTGGCCCGTATCTCAAGCTACTACTTTCCTACTAGTATGTATAGCACAATACATGCTTTACAAAGTTCACCAACCTCGTGCTTCTCTCATTTCTCATTCAGTTTCTTTCCAGTTGCTTCCCTTACCCCTATTTCGCTTTCTCCTAGTTACATTCCTACTCCCAATTCGAGGACCCGGAAGGAGTGTCTGCCATTGGCGAACCCAATGGTCTTCCTCCTCTTGGTACATGCTTCTGTAACACATGTCCTTTTCCTCTGGTGCGACTTTGGCGGTCTGATTGGTAGAGCCCTGCCATAGGCCCTTTTGTTGTAAGTTTGCTTCCGGTTAGCCACTTCTCAGTCAGTCCACTTCCGGTCCGTCCCTATTCGATTTCTGTTTAAGTGCCATCGAAAGTTGGCCACCTCTTTGCTCGGATCTTGCCAAGTATGGTTTCCTTTTGTCCTACGGTTCTGTGCATAACACAGTGCCTGCGCTCCCCGGGATCTATGCACCCCAGTTCTGTGCATAACACAGCTCTAGAGCTCCCAATGTGAGTTGGTGTAACCCAGAAAACAGATCTGTAAATCCGAGCTCAGAGTCCAGGTTACCATAACGCAGATAAATTTTCGAAATCGTCTCCAGTGGGATTCGAACTCTGTATCTTTTGTTACAACTACTTGGGGGGTGACAACAATCCAACTACACTATGTAGCCACACCATTTTTGGAATTTTTAACAATTCTGAAATTATAATCTTGTATTAAATATCTAAAGTTTTATTTTGTTAAAATAAATTTTTATTTTTATTATTATAAAATTATTTAAACTTTATCATTATTATTATTTTAACTTCAAAGTACCAATTTGGAGCTAGGATTTAATAGTTATTTTTTGAAAGCCTTATATAGATAAAAGTACAACTAGCTATATATAGTTATCTATTTAAATAGTCATCTCAAAGGTTCTATATTAGAAACTATATCTGCAATTTACTAAAAAAATTATCTATTTAAACCATCTAATGTTTCTTGCTACTAATCAAGTTTTACTAATACTACTAGAATTTTAGTAGCATAGATATAGTTAGTTCTGCTTTTAAAGTTCTATTATCCATATCCTTAAAACTCTTTTCTTATACCCAAAAGTATGATTCAGCTTATGCTTAATAGAAAACTTAATAGAATAGTACTTGTTATATATAGGTATTTATTTTTTTTTTTTTAAATGTTAAAGGTAAGACCTTGCTTTTATCTTTATTAAATTTAATAAAAACTTTTTACAATACTGAAAGAAATTTCATTTTTTTTAAATCTAATGCTAAGAATAAAAACTCAGATATATATCTAAGTAAACCTAAATACTTATCTGCGGCCTAAACCTATATATAGGTATTTATTTATATTTTAATATATAATTTGAATTATAAGGGTGTGGCGCCTTAGAGAAGTGGTCAAGGTGTCACCCCCCAAGCGGCAGGTTGACAGTTCGAATCCCACTGGCGACGTTTTGAAGTTAAATCTGCGTTCGGTGATTGTGGCTTATGAGCGGTTGGGTGCTAAACCTGTAACCTTGGTTCCACCATCTTGAATGGGAGCCTGCGGGCGCAATGATGTATGTGTTACATCGCAAATCCAGGGAACCGGAAAAAACCCACAAGAACCCGTTTGGCAAGACCCGAGTTAGGAGGTAGTGAAAATCGGTCCTACGGTATGCACCAGAGAAGGCGGATACTACGATCGGAACGAACCTAATAAGGGCAGGTAGCCTCGGTTACCAAATCCGGGCAATGGTACATGTATGGGACATGAAATTTGTTCCGGTAGGCTCTTGTGCGAGGGTAAAGTAGCCCTTAGGTCGTCGAATTTAAAAGGGTTGTGGCCCACAATATCTGCATTAAATGTAGTGCGTCGGTAGTAATAGGAGGACCATGAACCAGAGGGTTTAAATAGACAATTCCCGTAGTTGGGTTGTAGGTATGGCAGCTAGTGTAGAACCTTCGGGCGGACTACTTAAATTAGGCACCAAAAGTGCACGTGTGGCTAGTTGTATCCTCATTCATGTAACAAATATTACGTCACTATAACTCATAATAAAATCCCGGCCATAGCACACGGCCTCTAAAAAAAAAAAAAAAAAAAAAAATAATTTGAATTATAGTATTAATTTTTTTTCAGATTAAAAAGTGCCTGTTTTGGTGCATATAATTTTATCCAGTTTTACACACCATGAATTACACTTGGGCAAGATTATAACTAGCCACACATATACTTTTGGTGTCTAATTTAAGTGGACCGCCCAAAGGTTCTATACTAGCTGCTATATCTGCAACTCAACTATAGAAATTGTTTATTTAAACCCTTTGATTGCTTCACAAGACCCAGATATCTCTCATATAGGTCATATTTTTTTTAGCAAATTTGTTAAAATTTAAACCAAGGTCCAAATTTAAAATTTGGCGAATTAGTAATAATTTAAATAATGATCACATTTTGAATTTTGGCGAAACATTTAAAATTTCACATTGTTATATTTAATATTTTGTTTTTTTAGAAAAATTACTTAATATCAAGAAATAAAAACATTAATAATAGGCACCACCTGCCAGTAAGAACACAAAAAAATTAATAAACAAAACAAAACAAAAATAAATAAATAAAGTAAAAAACATGTTTTTTATTTACTCTTTTATTATTATTATTTTTTTATTCTGATTTTTTTTTAATTTTTTTTAATAATTTTTTTTTATTGTTTTATTTTATTGTATTTTTTTTATAATGTATTTACTGTACATTTTTTTTTTATGTTTTTTTTTATATTTTTGAAAAACTATGGCAGGAATAAAAGTAAATTTTTGATTATTCCTATAATAAGGAATAACCAGAATTTACTTTTATTTCTACATATGTACACTTATTCTTTTAATTTTTTAATTTTTTTTTTGTTAATTAACCTGGTGATCATATCATATTTTATTATATAGAAGCAAACCACATATGCAAATATCAATTCACTACCAGTTTTCTAATCTTACAACTAAAATACAACTTGTTCAGTTACCATAGTCACTTATCCGTTACCTGCCAGAGTAGATTTTGTCTCACTAATACTGGGTGTCTATATACCTCCAATTACAGATCACTAACTTGGAACTATGGCCAGTTATAACTACCAACTTTTCTTTAAAACTTCTTCTATCTAGATCCAGCAGAGAAGTTAACTAACAATAACTGTATAATGAAAAAGAAATATAACAAAGTAATATATGAAAAGGGTACAAGAGGAAATGACAAAAAAAAGATAAATGAAAAAAAGGAGAAAACTACAAAACCTAAGCAAAAAACCAAATTTAAATAGACAAGATGAAAAAAGCAAAAAAAAGTCAATAGTATGACCTATATATGTTAGAAAAAAAGAAAACAAAACAAAAAACAAAAAAACAAAAATGAAAATGAAAAGAATATTCAAGAATATTTTTTGAAACTTACTATAGTGGTTTCTTCAAAAAACCTCACGTATCGTTCATTGTTTACTTTGTAAACTCATAACCTTGAATCCAATATAGTGGATGCCTTTCCAATTTGGCTGGAGTAAAGACTGCTGATCTTTTGGAAGAGGTATGTCAAAAAGCCCACTTTTTGAAAATTTTGAAAAAGCTGTTGACACCAAAATTTTCACTTGTAGTTTCTTAAGAATGTATAGGTTCCTTCTTAACTCTTGACATAGACCTGGAACTCCTCTTTGGAGCTGAACTGGTACTTTTTTCTTCGGTAAGTGATAAACTCTAAGCTTGTTAGCAGATAGTCTATGACAGTATTGGGAAATTGGACAGTTTTGGTTTTTGGACACCATGTCCAAAACCTGTCCAAAACCCTGTCCAAAACCAAACCTAAATTTAATTGGTTTTGAACAAACATATATATATTATATATCAAATTAAAAATCAAAATTTAAATAGGCTAACTATTAATATAAGTATGTAATATTAACATTTTAGTAGTGCATTTTAGCAGTTATATTTATGAGAGTTTTTTTGGAAGGGTTGGGTCACAAATTATTCTGGTAAACAGTTTCACAAGTCAATTCAAATGACCATGCACTTCAATCAAAACAAAAACTTGCTAAAGTAATAAAATACTACTGTATGTACAGTTGCTTCTCTCTTATCCGAACAGGCCATCCCAAGAGATTTTGTTCGGTATAGAAAAAGTTCGTAATATAAAATTTCTCTTTCTAAACTGAACTTTAAAAAAAAAAAAAAAAAAAAAAAAAAAAACAGATAAAAAATTTCTTAAGCCCATTTGATACACCATCTGGCATAGATCATAAATATAGTACAAAATGTGAAAAAAAACTTATAAAAAAAAAAGCCGTTTTGATTAATTTTTATTTTTGTATTTATTACCCAGGGTTACTATTATCTGATTCAGATTGAATATCGGGTTACTATCATCTAACCCAGGTTGAATATTGGGTTACTATTATCTGATCTGGGTTGAATATCGGATTACTATTATCTGACCCGGGTTGGATATCGGGTACTATTATCTAACCCGGGTTGAATATTGGGTTACTATTATTTGATCCAGGTTATAGCCCAGGTTGAATATCGGGTTACTATTATCTGACCCAAATCATGGCTTAGGTTGAATATCAGGTTACTATTATTTGGCCCGAGTCATAACCCAGATTGAATATCTGACCCATCAGGTCACTATTATCTGATCTGGGTCAGAACAGGACCCTGGATATCTCTGATATATGTCATATTTTTTTTTAGCAAATTGCAGAAAATTTGGTCTGAGGTCCAAATTTAAGTTTTAGCAAATTTAGGTTAATTTTAAAAAAGGTTATATAAAGCATTTTGGCAAATTACAGAATTTTATGCATGTAATATTATATTTTTAGCAAATTACTTGCATTTTGCAAGAATCATACCCAAAAATAAAGCTATCTCATTTTTTGTACTACTATGATTTTTAAAAATTTAAGATGCTTAATTAGTAGTCCGCAGTTAAAGGGAACAAATTTCATAGTAAAAATCGGCGGGCATGTGACTATTACCTTATATAGTAAGTGGAACGTCATGTGCTTCAATTCATAAGAAAAAACTCTATAGTAAACAATTGAAAAATACTCATATCTTATGATCTATCAAACCGATTTTTGATGATTTTACTACCATTAGAATCACAATAATTTGCTCTACAACTTTCAATTAAGCAATAAGAAAGAGTTACTTAATAAAAAAATTACTTTTATATGTAAGCAAGCCCCATTCGCACACTATAGAAATTTACTATTAAATTCCGCCGTGATTTATTATAAAATGTCGATCATTTTATACCCTTTATCTGCGATCTTCCACTTAATTTTGAATTTTTTTGATCAAAAAATCCAAAATTAAGCATTTTCTCTTAAATTTTCAAGAAATATAAAAGTAAATATGCCAGAATAATATATTTTTATGTGCTGAACAAGTTTTCTTAGAGCACAATGTTAAAATCAATTAGTAAAATTTGGATAATCATAGAATTTTTAGTATTTTTATTAATAAAATCATATAAAATATTATAATTCTCCAAATTTTACTAATTGATTCTAACATTGTGCCCTAAAAAAACTTGTTTAGCACATAAAAATACATTATTCCGACATATTTAATTTTGTATTTCTTGAAAATTTATGAAAAGATGCTTAATTTTGGATTTTTTGATCAAAAAATTCAAAATTAAGCATCTTCTCTTAAATTTTCAAGAAATATAAAATTAAATATGCCAGAATAATGTATTTTTATGTGCTGAACAAGTTTTTTAGGGCACAATATTAGAATCAATTAGTAAAATTTGGAGAATCATAGAATTTTTTAGTATTTTTATTAATAAAATCATATAAAATATTATAATTCTCCAAATTTTACTAATCAATTCTAATATTGTGCTATAAGAAAACTTGTTCAGCACATAAAAATACATTATTCTGGCATATTTAATTTTAGAAATAATTTATACACCGCACATGCGATGTTGTAGGACCGCAGATAATTATAAAATAGGTGGTATGCTTAAGCTGGACATTTTTTTGGGCCGAATTTGTCTAAATTCTGGTCAAAATTAAAATTAAAATTTAATTCTAACCAGAATTTAGACAAGTTCGGCCCAAAAAAATGTCCAGTTTAAGCATACCACCTATATTAGAATTATTCGAGGTTCTGATGTTGTCGTACCTGCTGCAGATCATAAAATCAGGTGTAATGTAAAATTAAAACAATTAAAATAACCCGTTTTTTCATTGGATAGGGTTAGGGTGAGGTATAGATTGTGTGTATGGGTGAGAGGGGGTTTTCTATAGTAAAATTTTGCAAGAAATTTTTCTTGTTAGAATCCTAAGAGTAGTTTCATACTCAATTTTAAGTTATAGACGATTTTGACAAAACGAACGTTTGTTTTAAATTTTTTTGATCATGTAACATTACACCTGATCTTGAAATTTGATTGGGAGAGCGATATATAAGGTGCATCACATGGGCAATAAATAAATTTACTCTTAATTTTATATTTCTTGAAAATTTAAGAGAAGTTGCTTAATTTTGGATTTTTTGATCAAAAATCCAAAATTAAGTATCTTCTCTTAAATTTTCAAAAAATATAAAATTAAATATGCCGAAATAATGTATTTTTATGTGCTGAACAAGTTTTCTTAGAGTATAAAGTTAGAATCAATTAGTAAAATTTGGATAATCATAGAATTTTTTGGTATTTTTATTAATAAGAAAACTTGTTCAGCACATAAAAATACATTATTTCGGCATATTTACTTTTATATTTCTTGAAAATTCAAGAGAAGATGCTTAATTTTGGATTTTTTGATCAAAAAATCCAAAATTAAGCATCTTCTCTTAAATTTTCAAGAAATATAAAAGTAAATATGCCAGAATAATGTATTTTTATGTGCTGAACAAGTTTTTTAGGGCACAATGTTAGAATCAATTAGTAAAATTTGGAGAATTATAATATTTTATATAATTTTATTAATAAAAATACTAAAAAATTCTATGATTCTCCAAATTTTACTAATTGATTCTAACTTTATGCTCTAAGAAAATTTGTTCAGCTCTCAAAAATATATATATTATTTTGATTTATAAAAATAGATGTGATAATTTAGTTTTTAGCAAATTACTAGAAATTTATATGTAATAATTGAATTCAGCAAATTTACTGGATTTTAGGGGTAGCAAAAACCTTCAAATTTATGCAGATCATTTATAACCTATATTAGAGATGTCTGGGGTCCTGTCAGAACACTAGTTTAATTAATTGTATAAAATAAATTTTTAATATAAAATAAATTTAATTAAATACTAATTAACTTGAGTTCAGATCCAGAATAGAAAATTTACTATGCTAATTTGGTATATCCAGAAGAAATATATATAAAAATATTTGTTCTGAAAGTTTTAGTTCGGATTATCAAGAGTCCGGTATATAGAGGGCCAGATTGGAGAGAGGCAACTATATATTCATATAGTTAAACAAATCCATACAAGATATAAATAGTACTTGTGATGCTTCTAGTATATTGTCCAACTAGATAGCTGCAGATATTATCTCACCAGACTAGGAATAGAAGACCCTGATAGTTATTAGATTTGAATACTTAATATGATGAAGAAATATACAGTTTATTATTAAATCAATTAGCCATATAAAGAAAGAAAATTCAATCATTCTTTGTCATTTTTAGTAATAATTATTTATTATATAACAGCCTTATCAATTTTTTAATATTTGTATAAATTAGATTTTGATTTATTGTTATGCATTGATGTGCAATACAATGATTGTATACATACAAGTACCGGTATTTATATATTCTGTAAGGGCAGTTTTAGAGTAATGGCCTTGTAACAATACGAATACTTATTATTATTATTATTATAAACAGGATCAATGAATTATTTATAGCATAATTCAGAAATATAAATAAAATCAATTCCTATATTCAAATAATTCATTGTTTATATCAAGAAACATGGCGATTATAAATCAAATAACCAAAACATACAACATTTTCAAAATCGTAAAATGTTCGATTACTTTAGCTCAAAATAGTTTGTATATATCAAATAATTAAATCAGCCTTTATGATTTTACGAGCTTGTTAACCATTGTGATGGCAGATGAATCAAAAATCAATAATACTAAAATAGAATCAGATCTTCAAAATTGGGTTATATATAGAACGTGATAACCATGAAAAAATATATTACACAATCAAGTATCGCACTTTAAAGTTAGACTAATACAGGAAGATGTAACATGCGAAGTTTCTATATGCATTCATGTTCTTGCTTCGCTATATGCATTTATTCAATAAAATGCAATATAACTATTAGAATTGTTTTTAATGATACCCCAATATATAAAAGTTTTGTTGAAAACTAGTTAATATAACAATTTTAATTTAAAGAAATAGAAATAATTTAGGTTTTTCTAGTTCTCTAATAAAAAGATCGTGCAAGTCCTATTTTGCATTTATATCGATAGCAGAATGTGTTTGTGAGCTAAAAAAAACCATCATTAAACTCACCGCTATCTAATATATTATTTTCATTTTTCTTCTTGTGCAAGTATTCATACTATTCTGTCAATCTTTCATTCACTTGAAAAAAAAAATAAATAAAAAATTAAATGATTTCTAAGTAAATAGCTAAAGTATCAGTATAATTTTGGCCAAAATTTTATTTGGTTATATAATTAGTTTGTAATTTATCTTGAATATTAGTATGTAATTTATTCTGAATGCTATCTTGTAATTTATCTATTGTAATTCATCTCAATTTGCCTGTCTTTCTTAATTAATACTTGGTTCAATAATTGGTAATACAAGATTTGTCCATAATAATCTCTTTGTTTTTTATTTTCAGCCTAAATAATATCATACGAAGTTGAGCCATAGCTATAATTTTTTCATACTATAATAAATTATCAAATATATAATTAGATATTTATAGTTATATTATAGAGAAAAATAATAATAAATAATCTAAAATATACTGTATCTAGTTTACTTTTTCAAGATGTATGTAAAAATCCCATTGATGAAAATAAATGCTCTACTGATGCTGAAGTTACAGAAATACTAAAAATTTTAGTAGCTACAAATTCTAATTCTTCATACATAGTAGAACAAAAATACCAATATGCTAAAATATTATCTTTAAATTGCTCATATATGTTATTATCAAAGGGTAGTTTTTCAACTTTATATGATTCAAATTTTGAAAGTAATTTAGTTGGCTTATAATATGTCCACGCTTGATAATAATAACTAAACCAAGTTTCTAATGATACAAAATTAATTGATTCTAAATCTAGATTAAATTTATTAAACCAATATTTAGGATAAAGAACTAAAGCAAGTAGTAATAATGGTTGTTCCCATGTATTCTATTGATTTTCAAGTTGTAAAATTATATCTTTAGCTAAAACTCTATTACTATATTGTTCCCAAATTTTAATAAAATACTCAAATGATAAAATAATATCAAACAATCATGCTTTATCAATTTGCATTTTATCAAGTGCTCTACGATAAGGCTGTAATAATATTTTATTAATAAAATTAAATATATTTAAACTTACTCTTAATGCCAGTTTAGTTTGAATTAACCTTTTGTAACAATTATAATATGAGTTCCATCTTGTAACTTCAGGTTTTATAATTGCATAATATTTATCGTATAATTGCATTTGAATATTTTTAATTTTCCAATAAAATATATATTATTCGGTTGATTAAATATTGTATAAAAATAATTTTACCGCATTAGTTGATAATTTTGCAAAAGTCTTAAATTCTTTAAAAATTTCACCAACTACCAAGTTACACTAATGTGCAAAACAAGGTATAAAAATATATTCATGATATTTAAGCCGAAGTTGTCGATTATAATAATTAAACAACAAAATTTTAATATTATTATATATTATTTAATTTTAATTTAGAGTAAAGTTATTTGTCACATAAGTGACAATGGCTTATGTATCACTAAACCAATCAAATTTCAGGATCTTATGTAACATAACATGATCAGAAATTCAAAACAACATTCATTTTATCAAAAACTCAACAAAAATCGCTTATTACTCAAAATCTGTATAAAAAACCACCTTCTGTGCTCTAACAAAAAGTTTTCCTTAAGTGATTTTACTATATACCCCAAACCCTAATCCTAACCTAGATGCTCACCCTAACCCTAAACCAACAAAAACTAAATTTTATCGATGCAGAGATGATCTACAGGTAACATTATCACATGCGTCGCATATAACTTAATTATTAATTTATTATATATAATAATTACTTACCAGGCTGAAGCATACGCTACTGCATTATCACTTACTATCGCTACAATTTTAATTGATTTTTCTTTTAATTCATTTAGCATATTTTTAATATATAGGATAATATCAACAGTACGTTTTCTTTGTCCACTTATATTTAATGTTTTTCATACCAAGGATTTACTAGAAGATAAAATAATTACTGATTCTAATAAATGCTAATTTATGATATTTATCTATCTATTAAAGGCCAAAGTTATACATACTAGCTTGTTCATGTGCTTAACATAGCTTATTCTTACACAATTGATTAATATCATTAATTGCATTATCTAGTACAGAACCTGCTAATTCTTTTCTATCAGATAATTTTAGATTAGAGTTTAACCAATTAAATAATGCAAGCGTTAAAGAGTTTTTAATCCACTGAACAGCCCAACCATTAGCTATAGTCATTCTAATTAAAAAGTTATAAAATACTGGTATTTCTGCTTTGGTAAGATTTCATACAGCATATTTAGATAAAGCTGATTGCTTAAATTTTTTTGTTTGAATTTTATTTGAAGAGTCTGATTTAGGTATAGTTAAAGTAGAATTTAGTAAATATTTGACATAGTATTTTCTGTAAATATAATTTAAATAAAAAATTAAACTATAACTTATATTTAAATTTAATTATATAAATTTAAAAGTTTACTATTATTTATTTCTCCTCTAATTCTTCACTACTATTGCAACTTTTTAGTATCTCTTCAGCAACTTCTTTACCATATTTTTCCAAAATGCTCACATTCTGATAAATATTTTTTAATTCTTTCTTTTTTATTTGTTATTACTTGAGCTTCTTCTTTTAAAATTTTAGCACATGCTTTTATATATGCATTGATAATTTTTATCATTTGGATTTGTTTTAAATAAAATATTGACATATTGAGAAAGTTTATGCTTTTGACATCCACCACATTTGCAAATTATTATATTTAATAATTTTTTTATGATATTAAAAAAATGTTGCTTAATTGTCATTAATTACCGTATATTCCTGAAAATAAGCTACTTTAAAAATAAGCCACCCCCTGATTTTTTTCAAAAATCACAAAAAACGTGTTAACAGTTGCTACATATAAAACTTTTTTTACTAAGTAAATCAAAAGTTCAATTAATAAAAGTTGTTCAGCACATTAAAATACACTTATAGTAAAAATTTTATATCATTTGGGCAACTTTTTATTAGTATAGTGCGCGACACTTAAAGACTACATTTGTCCCATTTTAGGGACCAAAACTAAAATGTGCTAAAACGCCGATTTATGCATACTTTTCAAACTTTACGTTGTGTCACGTGACTGGACCAATCATATACACTGAAATATACTATATATATAATTGTTCTGTCGGAGTAAATGATTGGTTGACATATGTCACGCAGCCAGGCTCCTTTATAAACATTAATTATTTCCTCGTTGTCATTAATAATTGCCTGCAGATTTAATAAAACTGAAGCACCACCAGCAAAGGGTTCGTAGTTGATGTTATCGTGCAAATTATTACTTTGCAATCATGATTGGCTAACGAGTTTTAAATACAGGGTTGTTGTGCTTATGTAATAACACACAAGAAATAATGAGAAGAAAAAAATCTATAAACGTAAGGTTTGCATGAAAATATAGAATAGTCGTGGCAGCGAATCGTTTTGAACCTTATGATGCAACTAGAATATTACCTCTGTATTATTAATGTTAAGTTTATTGTGAGTTTATTGGGTTGCGATCACCCGAACATGAATTTTTTCTGCCAACAATTCTATCTGTTCATATGTACTCTTCATTCTAATTATTATCAAATCAAGAAATTAATCAGAAAAAGCTTAAAAATTTATAAAGCGCATAGTTATAAAGATCCTCTTATTTATTATTTTTTTACGGTACGTAATTATTAAATGTTTAAGAAAAGTTTCACAATCAGCATATTTTAAAAAAAAAATTTAAAAAAATTAAAATTTTAAATTCGAAAATAAAATTTTAAATTTTTTTTAAAGAAAAAAAAGATTTAAAGAAATATAAGAGGACCGGGACAAAATTAAACATAGAACAGACTAATTTCTTGTCTTAAAAGTAGTAGTATTAGCGTGTTTTCATCCTTAATTCGATATAATTGAACCAAATATAATTTTAAAAAAAAACAAATTATTAATCAATTATATCATATACGGGTTCTTTTACAGCAAAACCATGCTTGGAGTATATAAAATAAATATACTCTAAGCATGGTTTTGCTATAAAAGACCCCATATTATTCTTCTTAATAATGCTTTCCAAATTACAACCTTCAATCTATTGCAAGCTTTCACTATTTTCTCGTATGAACAAGGCTAGCTTACTTTGTGGTATTCACCTATGTGACTTAAATTTTTTGCAAGTATACTTTGCCATCTTTCCTGTCAATCCTTCACGATATAATTCCATATATCTCCACGATTTTTGTGCAAACTTTCTGATCGTAATAGTATCAACCGAATCAAGTGCTTGTGGAATGGTTGTTTGCAAACCAGCCCAAGTATAATCACAGTGCTTTCTTGCATAGTTTTTAGCGGCTCCCCAATACATTTCAATGAAATTAAGTTCACAATGAAACTTCGGATAGAAAATACAAATATGACCAGCACTCTCTATTAGTTCTACAATAGCTGACTTTTGTGCAATGAAATCGGGTTGGGAAGCTATTATCTTTCTTGCACAACAGTCTACTTGTAAATTATTAGAAATTTCTTTACCCTTATATGCCTTATATTCTAAAGGTAACTTATCCTTCCAAAGGCCTCTTTCTTTTAGTACTGCCTTAATACCTTTTGGCTTTCCTCACATAGTTTCGTCATACTCTTCATTTTCGAATACATAGTCTTCGTCAAATACCATATGTTGAGTTTTCAATTGTCCATTAGCCCCAACAAAAGTTGTTGATCGCATTATTGGTTGGTTTCCTGCAGGTTTTAAATTCATTCTCGTGGCGATAAATGTGTCCTCTGCATATACTGAATGGTTTGTGCTATTGTCGAAGGCAAAGACAGCTATTGCATTGGGAAATTTTGCTTCAAAAGTAGGGATCGCTTTATCTCTAACTTGCTCTAGTAAATTATCAATTGTCCAAAAACCTTCTTGGTTTTTTCCGGGCATTAAATAGCAACACGCTTCTTTGGGAACATTCAGATGCATTCTTATCTCCTCTTCATTTAATTTTAACCGACTACATTCTTCCAAAAGAAATTCGCTCACCATAATCAATCTTCTATTCCCTTTTTTTCACAATGGCATATTCCTATCTGGAACCCTAATGCCTCTTTTTCCATCATTCGAATAAAACACACTTTCATCATGCGTTACAAGGATTAATTCTTTTTCATTTGCTTCGAGCACTGGTGGAATTTTTTCCATTGTTTCTCTTTCGTATCTAAGGGTAACAAACCAAGTTCTTGTTTTAAATTATTTTTAACATTTATTAATTTCAACCAGTATTAATGATTCAAATTCTTACCTCGCTATTCGATGTTCTAAGCTTTTCATTTCTTCTAAAAACTTTTTTCGATATGCGACCATGTTATCTCATTCATGTCCATCAAGATACATACCTTTGCGGTATGTTTTGAATTGGAGCCCCAAGATATTTAGCCATCTTTCAGCTGTTCGTCGGGATATTGATTTTTTGGTTCCTCCTGTATACTGTTATCCTATATCCACTTCTTCAAAGATATTAGGTAACTAGAGTGATCTTAGACAGTGAACACTTTGTGTAACTTCAAACTTTGTTACTGTGGTATATCTAAGTCAGTATGGCGTTTTTAAGAAAACTTAACAAAGAAGATTTAAGGCAATTTGCAATTACGAAAGAGGCTACAATTAAAAGTATATGTGGATACTAATAACTGTTTGATTTGTATAGTTAATAGTTGTTTTTATTATTGAAAGAGTATGAAGACTTGATGTTGAACTTGGGGTCCACATCGGCCGCTTTTATACTTTTTGAAATTTTACAAATGTAACAGTCAATATCTTTTACATGTGTAATATATACTATAACTATTATTAATAAAATATATAGTATAACTAGTATAAATATAATATATGTAATAAATAATATATATGTAATAAATAAAATATCTAGAATATAAGCTATAAATATGACATCTTTTAGATATGTCAGATCTACGATTTTTGTCCGCAGCAATCGCCTAGCCAATCAGATCGCTGATCAATTAATAAGTATAGGAGTAAATGTTTGACAACTCCTATCTTGGCAACCAGAGGTCGTACAGAGATGTACCATAGCTCGTTAGAACTGTCTCAGTGAGCTGAGTCGAATGGTGGTTGTTTCATCGAATTTGGATCACTGGTTCAAACGTTATATCCGTTTTTGTGATATTTTACAGGTTAACAATACCTTGGAAGAATAAAATTGTTGATGTATCCTTGAAACTCAGATGAATCAATTCCATTTACTCCAGAATTTTGTCGTATCCAGCATTTACATTGCATTGCAATGTCTTTGTCATCAACAAGTCGTTTGTGTTTTTGGTGTCTGCCACGGCGTGAAAATGGAAATAATTCATGTTGCAGATAATATTTGACTAGAGAACGAATTCTTTTAGCAGTATATGGTTTTGATGTGATATAGGTTTTATACACAGCCTCCTGGCTTGCCATCTCCTTTCTATATCCATCTTCTAACAGTATAAGATATTCATAAACTGCTCTACGCTCATTGTATTCAAAGGCCGTGATTGTGCATTCATTATTCATCAGATATTCTTGAAGTCGATCAGATGAAGCTTTATTTATTAAAGGCGCCATTTCTTCATACACCGTAACAGATGATACTTCATCCATTGAAAAATCCGTAAAATCACTTAAGAAAAATAAATGAGAATCTTAATACTCATTATTTTCAAGTTACTTGTTCAAAAATTTTTATTTATTTTTCTTTGTCTTTTTTTTTTTTACAGTATTTTTTCTTTTTTTTTTCTTTCGAATTACAGTAGCTTTAATGACTAATGATAAAGTATAATACTAACGTTATGATCACAAAAAAGCTTGTAATCTTATGGGATCCCCTAGCAGCATTGGTAAGAGTACCAGAAGCACCGAACTTGCGATAGTAAGTTGTTTTTGGCAACCTTTTAATAATTCGTGCTTTTTTTTCATTCTTTTTCCACATAGGAACTATGGTAAGTAATCATTCTCGTATCCTTTCATCTTCATAGTCGGTCTCTTCCTCATTTTCTCCTTTGCTATCTCCTTCCTTATCTTTCTCTTTTCTATCAAGCTCACTATCCTCCTCCAAAACCTGCACCTCAACTTCTCTTTCTTCTTCAAACTCTCCTTCGAATTCCCTTTCTTTAAGCTCCTTATCGAAATCCCTTTCTTCTTCAAACTCTCTTTCAAATTCCCTTTTTTTCGTTCGCTTTTCCTCGGCTTGTTCCTTTCTTCTTTTATTATATACTTTAAGTTTATTATATCTTGCCTTTCTCTTCATACTTTAAACGGCGACAAGGTAATATATTTCATTTGTGGGCTCTTGCAGTGCTCTTGCTATACGTAGGTTCTTAATGCTTTGTATATGGGTTCTTAATGGGACCACACACAACGTAAGATTTGTTTCTTATGTGGGGCCGCACTCAAATTAGAATATACGCGAACTCTTTCTTTGTGAAAGAAATTTAACAATTTTGATTCAACACTAATGCATTATTCTGCATTAATCCCAATATTTGGGAGACACAGAACCCACATGATTTATCATCTGCGACATCATATTTTAGTTGCAATCATGTGAATGCAAGTGTTTTAATTACCAATTCTAACCAATCAAATTTTTAGATACAACACATTCAATTTGATTGGTTGATGTGTTTGTCCCATTTTTGATCGATATTCTATTTTTATATTTAAATATGGTGATTTTAAGCCTATATAACTTTAAAAAGTACATCAATTTTTAAAAAAATAAAGCCGCTAAATTGTAGTAAATTGATTTAGCTACAAAATAGCGACTTTCTTTTTTTGATATCTTTTTTAGATTAGAAGTTATAAGCTTTAAAATTTTGTGTAGTCTTTAAGTGTTGCGCACCGTATGTTTTTCAATTTTTCTAAAAATTCAACAATTTAAAAAATAAGCTACCACATGTTTTTTGTGTAATTTTTGGCCCAAAAAGGGTAGCTTATTTTTGGGAATATATAGTAAGTCCTTTTATAAAATAAATATTTAGTAAATTAATTAATAAAAAGTTCGCAACAATTTTTTTTTATACAAGATAATTATATATATTAATATAATTAATTGTTTAAATTTGGTTAGAATTTTAAATTAAAAAATTAGTATTAAAAAATTATTTTAAATTACTTAGCTGTAATCTTGTTTGGAACTAGTGATTACCCTATAATTTTCTTATAATACTAAATCTGGAAGTTAATAAAAGCTATTCTGAACTTTCTTATTTTCCCATAATTTTGATCTTCATTATATACTATAGTACATCATAATTAACAGATCCGAAAGTTGATAAAAAGTTATATCTTTATTTTTTTTATATCAAAGAAATATTATTGTATTTGAAAACCCTATTATGATGCTTTTTTGCTATACTGCATTAGTCAGGATACAATTTGTATTAGCTATTATTTACATGCCTAGTAAGCATTTATTTTTGTTTAGCTATCTTTTTAATCTGTTAACTATTCATCAACTTGAATAATCTTATATTTAACTAAATTTAGTATTTTGATTATTAAAACTATTTGTATATATTTAAGTAGTATAATTATTTTTATATAGATTTGTTTAGGATAGTTTTGAACAGTTTTGAACAGTTTTGGGAATGTTCAAAACTGTCCAATTAAAAAATTTAATTAGACATATCCAATTCCTATCACTGGCATATAAGGAGAAATGGGGTATTGTAGCGAAGGGGTATTGTAGCGAATTTGTACTACAAGTCAAACTCGTTATAGTGAAGTGGTCGGTTCCATTAATAAAAATTTTTAAAAAATTCACTATATCAAGAGTTTATTAGTAAATTCACTATATTGAGAGAATTTTATATAGAATGGCTTTGGGTCCAACTTCACTATATCGAGATTTTAATTAGTCTTCACTATATTGAGGGTTCACTATAACGAGAGTAACTTGTATCTTGTGATACAACAACCAGAATTGAATAATTTTTATACTATTCGATTCATCTCGGTGAGATTAATCAAATAGTGGTTAGATAATTGAATTCTGATCACTAGATCACAAAATAATGATGCTTATGTACGTACAATACATTTTTCGTCATAATACCCTTTTATCTTAATATATATATAATATATCTATTATTTAATATTAAGCAAGTTTTTTTACTGGCCTGTTTTGGATGATTTTACTACCAAAAAGTTTGTCTCAATGAGATAATTCTAACAAGCCCAAAATTATGAAAATCCAATTACAGAATCACAAGATCATTAAGGTTTTGCATTATTATATATATATATATATATATTAAAAATTATATTAAAATAATCTATTCTCTCCATATGGGCCGATTTGAGTAATTCAAAGTAGCGCTTATTTTTTTTTAAACTTTAAAGCTAAATAAATTCAGATCTACTGGTCCGTTTTAGATGATTTTACTACTAAAATGTTCGCCTCTTTGAGACGATTCCAACAAGCCCAAAATCATTAAAATCCAATCACAGAAACACGAGAAAATGCGCTATTAAATAGGTGACGCACCTCTAGGGTTGGACAATTGGTTAAACCTATGACTAACCAATTGTTCAACTCTAGAGGTGCGTCACCTATTTGATAGCACATTTTCTCGTGTTCCTGCGATTGGATTTTAATGATTTTGGGCTTGTTGGAATTGTCTCAAAAAGGCAAACATTTTGGTAGTAAAATTATCTAAAATGGACCAGTAGATCTGAATTTATTTAGCTTTAAAGTTTAAAAAATAAGCGCTACTTATGAATTACTCAAATCGGCCCATATGCCTTTAAAAATTTTGCTTTGCAAAATTTAAATTTAGTAATAATTTTAAGAATACTAATAATAAATAAAATAATAAGTAAATAATAAAAAAATAATAAGTTAACAGATATATATAAAAATAACAATAGTAAAAAAAATTAATAAAAAAATACAATATAGTTCTTTATTGGGAACAAACATATGATTTAAAATATGGAGATGTTGAAGATAAAGGTGAAGAAAAAGAAGAAGTAGAAATAGAAGTAGAAAAAGAGAGAAAAGAGGAAAAAGAAGAAAAAGAAGTTATCGTGATTAATAATAATTAAACAAATCATTATATATATATATATTTATACAATTATAAATAAAATAAAAATGATTAAGAAAATAAAATTGTCTATATTCTATTGGCAAAAAAATAAATTTCAATAAAAAAAAATAAAATCAAAAAAAATAAGTTTTTGAACAAAATTTAGTCTAAAGTATAATTAATTTGGTGAAAGTATAAAATTTTATAAAATATAATCAAAAAATAAAATTATTTGCAAATAAAAACGTTATACCTGTATAACCTGAAGTGTGGGGCATTATACCTTTTTACCTTTTCTAGTAAGGAATCTAAGGTTTGATACTCACTGAGAGTTTGATTTTTACTTATTTCACTTCGATCTCTTGAGACTGAGAGTATGGTTCTGAGTGGGCAAGGTTTTTTTTTATTGATGCTAAAATTTTGCTAAAACAAAAATATTGCATCTAAATAGTTATATTTATTTTAATTGTTAATTAAGAATTTTTTTAAAAAAGATGGTACACATAAAAAATATATTGATTTTTTATTAAAGCTATTTTATATTTGTTGGTATTTAAAGTTTATAAATTTGAAGTGATGGTGAAATTTTTAATTTATTTTTTTAATCATGTTAATTTTTTTAATTAAGTTTTGAATTTTTAACTTTATTTTATTTTATTTTTTTTTTGTTGCTTTTTTTTTGAATTTTCTTGTTTTATAATTAAAAAAACTAATAATAAATAAAAAGTTAATACTTGACCAGAGTATTAACAAATAAAATCGAATAATAAAAAATAAAAAAAATTTGAATAAAAGTAGTTAACCAAAATACAATAATGATTTAAGAAAAATTAAACAAACAATCTATATCTTAATATTAATCACAAAGCTTTATCAAGCCTCTATTCATAAAGAATTAAAAAAAATATAAAAAATCAAGATTCTCGCCTTAATTCAAAATTGGATCCAAAAAAATAATGATAAATAATAATAAACCAAAATTTTTAAGCATTCTAGCCTCAATTTCTAATAAATTAAATAAAAATTAACAAATTTCAAAATATAAATTCAAAAACTAATAAAGATTAATTCAAAATATATGAAAATTTAAGAAATATTCCAATAAAGTATCAAAAAATAATTATTTACAACAAACTTTTAAATAACAATTACAAAATAAAGAACCTTTATTCAATGAATAAAGGGTTAAAAGATATAAAGATGATGGCTTTATATTTAAAAGAATAATATCAGTCTAAACAAAAAAAAACTTTTATATCCAATATTATTCAAATATGAATAGCAAAATTGTAAATAGGGCTCATGTTCCCTAAATATAAAAGAGAAAATATAAAATAAAAATTAAAGAAAATTTAAAAAATAAAATATCCATTGATTCAAGCTATTAAATTCAAATATAAATGTCTATAATAATTTTTAAAGAAATAAAGAAGAAAAAAAAATTTAACTACTTTCTAAAAATGTTTTTAATAATTTTTCTAAAAGTTTCTTCATCTAAAAAATATATATATTTAAGTTTTAATTTTTGAATTTGATAAATTTGTTATATTCAACAGTTTTAAATAAATAATAAGTTCTAATCCAAGCCTTTTTGCTTTTTGGATTGATATGAACTATTGTTTGGTTAGGACAAGCCAATACTAAAGATCCTAGGTGATAAAAATAGACAAGTATTTTTGTATAGTCCTTTTGTTTTTGGGCTTCTTTATATAATTTATATATTTGATAATAGCATTTTTTCTATAAATAGATTATAGGTACAGGAACAGGTACTGGGTAAAATTTTTCAGGAAAAGAATGTACTAATTTTTTATAAATTTTGTTAAAAAGAGCCTGGTAATTACTCATAGTGATTTAAATTTTGTAAAAAATTGTAAATAAAGTTGTTAAAAAAAATAAAAAATAAATAATAGAAAACAAATATATATATATATAAATATATATAATAGTATAATATAATAAAGAATAAGTTAAATTAATATATATAAGATATAAATAGAGTATTGTTTAATATATAAAATATAGGATATGAAACTAAAGAAAAGTTGGTTTTGTATAATGTTACTCAAAAATGTCAAATAAAAATCTAAGTAGTACAATTATTAGAGCTTGTATAACAATAAAAGAATATTTATATAACCCAAAAGAGTCTTTGTATTACAAAAAGAAGGGTGAAGAAAGTTTTTAAAAAAGACAAGATTTGCTAGCTAAATACAAAAAAAGAAAAAAAATAAGAAAAGAAGAAAAAGAAAAAAAAAGAGAAAAAGAAGAAAAAGAAAGAAACCCAGAAAAAATTTTTAGATCAAAGGTTGAAATTACAAACACAAAGAGTTTTAGGTTCTATCATCGTCACCAAAACTGTAATATAGTAACTTTTATACAAGAAACTATACCACATGTAAGAGGGTAAGAAATATGTAGATAAAGAGAATATAAACTAAAAAATAAAAAGACAAATTATTAACAAACTTATAGTCAAAGAATAATATAATATTTTTATGTACAAGTATTTTTAGAAAAGAAGAAAAGTAAAGAACAGAATCTACTCTGCTTTGGGAAAAAGTCAGAGTTTATATATCTGTAGAAACTTAGAATTTTCACTATAACAAGATATAATAAAGAGATATAATAAAGAAATATAATAACAAGTTATAATAATAAAGAGATATAATAACAAGTTATAATAACAAGATATAATAAAGAGATATATAATAATGTGTTATGATAATGAGTTATAATAAATAACAAGTTATGGTAACGAGTTATAATAAGAAAATTATAGTAAAAATAACTCCTTTTTAAGAACAAAAAAAAGTTTTTCTAACAAAATTAACATCTGTTGTTCAAAGCGAAGTGAAAATGAAGCCTAGGGATCAAGATCAAGAATCAAGATCTAGATTAAGGATCAAGGTCTAGATCAAGAATCAAGATCTAGATCTAGGTCAAGAATAGAGATCAATGGCCTACTTTCAAATTCGTAATACCATCACTTCCTTTTGTGAGCCTTTTTTCGCTAAAAACGGATAGTGATTCTAGCCAGAAAAGACTAAATCATGTTTCGAAAATTCAAAACCGTAACATGAATGAGGTAAATGGGAGAGGTAATAATGCTCGTTTCGCGCGAATTTCTGTTCAAGTATTACTCCGTCGTCTCTGATCATACCTTGATTGGGCATATACCATTGTCATATACCTTATTTGTCTTTGATTTTCCTATGTCGTAACACTTCTTTTCTGCACCATCTGATTTTCACATGCTTTGGCTTAGGGATGGCAATAGGGTGTCCAGGATTATGATCCGGTAAATGCTTCAAAAAGAATTACAAGTCAGGTGATTACAGTCACCAGTTTATTCATTTAACCAATCAATTTTTGTTTACATGCTGCATGAAAGTGAGCGGATTATGCACACCCTAGATGGCAAGTGATTTAAAACGTGATCTTAAAATCATGATAGTTGTGTAACATATTAATAAAAACATTTTGACGTAATTAATAGATTATCAACACCCCAAAGCAGAATCGAATTAGCCAGATACAATTAGCTTGGTTCAACCTGTAGATACTCGTTGGGGAACCTGTTTAGACGCTGCTCTTCGATGCAAGTTGGGACTGTTTATAAATTCCCGAAGTCAATAAAAATTGCACATGATCTTATGGATCAAATACGACTTCCCTGAAAAAAAATGTCATTATCACGTGTTGATAGAAAAATTCTTTTGAAGTTCATTTAGGTTTGGGTTAGGGTGCAAGCTAAGGTCATGGCTAGAGAAACTTTAATAGTAAAATCGGTCAAGAAAAACTTTTTGTTAATGCGCAGAAGATGGTTTTTATGCAAATTTTTGAAAAATAAGCGAACGATTGTGTTACATTCATCAAAACGTAGATCACTATTGGCTAAATGACATCGATCTTCACGTGATAGTGACTAAATGATTTATTGTGGAAAAAACTAGAAAAGCTGCCATTTGTTAAGCTTATATAAGTATTTTGATGAACCTTTACTTTCACATGCCTACTACTCCATGAATCAATTGAATTGTGTGCTCAAATTTTGATTTTAAACTAAAGGTTCTTGATTTAATTGACAACCGGTTTGATTTTGCATTTCATCCCGCAATGGCAATTGTCAATATGGAGTGTCTTCAATTAAAAGGGCCCATTTTTACATATATTTTATTTTGAGATATTTGAGTTTAATTATTTGTTTTGATTTTCGGACTGATCCGGGATCAATCAAATTTCACGATATTGATTGGTTAAAGACGGCAGGTGACTATCGGGTAAACTCGTGACGTGTTGGCTCTACGCAGCCTCATGTAATTTTTCTTTTTACATTATCTTGATTTTTTATTATGTAATTCGACTTTCATTTATAATTAAAAAAAGTCAATCATGTCAAAATTTATATGAATTTAACGAAAACTCATTTTTCAAAAAAATGTAAAAATGGGCCCTTTTAATTGAAGACACCCCATATATATTTAATAATAATAAATTTATATTTAAAATCTGGAAATCATTAAAGCTGAATGATCTTGAGAACATCATTATTCTATATCTTGTAAACGTCTATACATTTCAAATTGTAGCACATGTAAATATTAAGATTTATTTATTTATTTGTTTAAAGATTTAAAGATTTATGGAGTAATGCATTTCATCCCGCAATGGCAATTATCAATATATATTTAATAATAATAAATTTATATTTAAAATCTGGAAAATCATTAAAGCTTAATGATCTTGAGAACATCATTATTCTATATCTTGTAAACGTCAAATTGTAGCACATGTAAATATTAAGATTTATTAATTTATTTATTTGTTTAAAGATTTAAAGATTTATGGAGTAATTCAAAATACATTGCTAAAACTGATGAATTTTCCGGATTATTGCTTTGGGCGTCGTTGAACATTCAAGTCAAGTTAGTTGGTGGAAATCGAAAATTTCAAATAAATTTCTGCTTGCGGCTGCCAAGTTCTCGCGATTCCAGCTTTTTCGGCTGCTGCAGAACGTTGTTGATCCAATTTTGGATATTATTAATACTAAACATCGTGCACGTTTAGACAATGACTGAGTAAAAAAGCTCGTAACTGTCTATCAAACTTTTAAGAATTAAAAAGGTATTAAAGAGGATGGTTGGTTTGAAGTTAACGACAATTAAAATGTATCATCAATGTACTTAAACAATGGCAGGGCATATATGTTAATTTGGCGCTAATATAGAAAAAAAATTACACAATCTGTATCTTAAATGAAATGCAAATGCATTGTTAATTTCTTTACATTTTAAATATTTTTTAATAAATATGGCATTTTTTAATTGAATATGTTTTTGTATATTGATCGTGGAACTTGGTCGGCACCAATCAGACTCTGCTGATTATGTTTAAACCATTTTTGTGTTTTAAATAAAAACCACAAAAAAACAGGTTTAAACTGCTTTTACCATCCTTACTTTGGCCGCGATCTGCTCATATTTTTGTTCACGTGATATTCTATCATTCGCATAAACAATTATTAACGTATCACACTATTTGGAATTCTAGATTGTAGATCTTTAGGATTATCGTTATTGATTTTTCGGGATTTTAAGGCTGTCGGAATTATGAATTTTCAACATTTTAGATATCGAGACCGAATTTATCGAATTATCAAAGTATGGATCTTCAGAATTTTCAATTTTCATATTGAAAAATTATAGATTTGCCAGTTTTATGGATTTGCGAAATAGGAATATAAAATTTTCTGTTTTTTTGGATTTTGGAACTGTCAGGATTCTTTATCGTCTGTAATTTGCCGTCAGCCTTATTGATGTCAGGTTTTGACTGTCGAAACACGCGTTAATGATGATGTGATAGATTATACAACATCTCAAATTTGTGCAACCTTTGCACTCCTAGAAAGGCAAATCATCCTTGACTAAATTCGTCCTAATATTTATGCCAAATGAAATAAAAACCAAACCAAACTCGATACTAAAACCTTAATTCGTTTTTGTAATCTGATTGGGCACTCTTCTATCTTTAAACCGCTTTAAGCTGTAATACTTGGTGTAATTTGATTGGATACTATAAGCTGGCTGACATAGTATAGTAGTATATCTGAAAGAAGAAAAATCGAGTAATATTAATTCAGCTTTGAACTCAATGATACACCTCGAATTAAAGTTTTGAATTCGGAAGTTCAATCGACGTTACCTAAGTTTAAGCACAATTCGACTCCAAAAGTCGGGTCTTTTATTACAGTATTCCCAAGCCAGACTCGGGACATCTGTACGTGCATATAGTATATAGATAGCATAAAAAATGTGTGTTCATGCATACATTGCAGCTATATTTAAATCTATTATATGTACGTGCAGGTGCGAGTCCAATATTCGATTTTTGGAGTCGTTGTTACTGCTTGGAGAGATTTATTGCCGGATTTAGCTATAAACCATAAGCATTAGAGCAGTAGAGTATTAAGTGTTTTAGAAGAGAAGGTAATTTCTGTGATGGGAGAACAATTATTACACTGTATTTGTTATTGAACAGTTATACAAGTTATTCATTCTCATTGCAGAAAGCGATCCAATTTATGGTGTAAACTCAATCTAGCTGATAACTGATCATGAGATAAGGGAAATGATGGGAAATATACTTATTTACATGTATAATAACAGGAATTTCTATGCGAAAATACATGTAATGATTACTTGGAACAAGGAATAACTTGTTAACAGAATGTGGCGATGATCTACTAAAAAATAAGAGATAACGGTAATAAAAATAATTATAGTAAGACTAATTATAGAAATGTTAATGACCTAACTATACTGTAATAGTTGTATCACTACAAAATTCTGTAAAATATAATTTATATAATACTATATACTAAACATTTAAATCTATCTATATAGTTTAATTTCGTTTTTTTAGAAAGTAAAATGAAATATAATAATTCATTTAATCATAAAACATCAAGTAATTTAGACTCTTATTACCTTGGGTACAAATATCAATATGGGATAGGGATTGAAAAAGATGAGCATAAGGCATTCATTTATTATCAAAAATCTGCAGAGATGGGGAACGCCAGTGGAACATTTCATGTTGGATATTGTTATTATGAAGGAATTGGAGTTGAAAAGGATGAACATAAGGCATTCATTTATTATCAAAAATCTGCAGAAATGGGTGATGTTAAAGGAACATATAATGTAGGATATTGTTATCATTATGGAATTGGAGTTGAAAAAGATGAGCAGAAAGCATTTATTTATTATCAAAAGTCTGCCGAGATGGGAAATGCTAATGGAACAAATAATGTTGGATATTGTTATCGAAATGGGTTTGGAGTTGAAGAGGATAAACATAAAGCATTCATTTATTATAAAAAATCGGCTGAAATGGGGCATGCTAGAGGAATATATAATGTTGGATATTGTTATCATAATGGAATTGGTGTTGAAAAGAATGAAAATAAAGCGTTCGTTTATTATAAAAAATCTGCTGATATGGGTAATGCTAGTGGTGTATTTGCACTTGGTGACTGTTATCTAAGTGGAATTGGAGTTGAGAGGGATGAAAATAAGGCCTTCCTTTATTATCAAAAATCTGCAGAGATGGGAAATACTAATGGAATATTTCAAGTTGGGTGTTGTTATCAGGATGGAATCGGAGTTGAAAAAGATGAAAATAAGGCATTCATTTATTATCAGAAATCAGCAGAAATGGGAGACGCTGAAGGAACATATAATGTCGGATATTGTTACCATGAAGGAATTGGAGTTGAAAGGAATGAAAAGAAGGCGTTTATTTATTATCAAAAATCTGCAGAGATGGGGAGCGTTAATGGAATGTTTAGTGTTGGGTATTGTTATGATGACGGAGTTGGTGTTGAAAAAGATGAACGCAAGGCATTCATTTATTATCAAAAATCCGCTGCTATGGGGCATGCTAAAGGAACATGTAATGTCGGATATTGTTATCAAAATGGAATTGGGGTTGAAAAAGATGAATACAAAGCATTCATTTATTATCAAAAATCTGCAGAAATGGGGAACGTTAATGGAATAAATAATGTCGGATATTGTTATCAAAATGGAATTGGAGTTGAAAAGCACGAACGCAATGCATTTATTTATTATCTTAAATCTGCTGATATGGGAAACGCTAATGGAATGAATAAGGTTGGATATTGTTATCGAAATGGACTTGGAGTTAAAAAGGATGAAAATAAAGCGTTTATTTATTATCAATTATCTGCAGCGATGGGAGACGCTGATGGAACAAACAATGTTGGTTATTGTTATGATGAAGGAATTGGAATTAAAAGGGATGAACTTAAGGCGTTTACTTATTATCAAAAATCTGCAGAAATGGGGAACGCTAGTGGGATGAATAATGTTGGATATTGTTACGAAAACGGAATTGGGGTTGAAAAAGATGAACGCAAGGCATTCATTTATTATCAAAAATCCGCAGAGGTGGGATATTCTGGGGGGATATTTAAAGTTGGTGTCTGCTATTATAGAGGAATTGGAGTTGAAAAGGATGTATATAAGGCATTTGTTTATTTTAAGAAATCTGCTGACATGGTACTAAGGTTTCGACCCAACCATTTTTTCTAAATTATAGAAATACTACATAATTTGGGTTTATATTCGGATTTCATTAATTTGGGTTCATATTCAACCTCAAACATTTGCCCATTTTGATCAATAGAAGTTGTTAATGTTAATGTAAAGATCTACTGAGAAACTATCTACCATTTTTACTATACGTAAAATTAATAGCAATAGTTGTTTTTTTTTAATAAAAAATATAAAATCAGTAAAGCCTTAATTCATTCAAGATTGATCGTGTAAGTTCAAGTTTTTTCTGTAATAATTAATTAATATAATAAATACAGTATCTACGATTCAGATTTCTCATTAATACTAACCAATTCAAAAAGTTTATAAAAAACGTAATTCTTTATTATTGCTAATAAACAAGCTATTAACGATTTATATGATAAAACACAACTTATAAACAATGTCTAATATTGGAATTTATCGTTTATATATATAAATTTAAATTTGTTATGATTTCTTGTTTTATTGATTGCGTTAATATGATCTATCTAGTCACTGTGACGCTCCTAACTCTGGTACAAATTTTCCGGATACATTGTAATCAAATGACGTGCACTTACAAAGGGAAAGTCACGACAAATTGCACTTATAGAAAGTGCACTTATGGAGGGTTGGCTACAGTATTTACCCAACATGTAGACCCCGTGCGATGTACCCTGTAGCAATTTTGGCAGCCAATTTTTTTGACTTATGCCCGGGTACCTGAGTATGATACTATCATGTCTCTGTACCCCGGGAAAACATAATAAACCAAATTCAAATCCATACAATATATCCCCTCACACGTGCATACGGTATATGGGATATAGCCAATCACAATTTTTACATGTAAAAATTTAGGACTTTATCCTTAATATAGATTACATGCAAAAACTAGATGCATTTTGCGAAATCTAAGTACAGTAATTACTATTTTGGTTTCTATCTAATCCTAAATCAGTAAGTTTGGGGCACAACCTATATTAGTGGAATTAATGACGTTGGAGAGTTTAAAGAAAGGGTTAAAAAAGTTGAGAATATAGCATTCCTTTATTATCGAAAAGCTGCTGAATGATATTATTCATGAGATTAGTAATCTTGGAGGATGTTATCATAACGGTGTCGGTGTTACAGCAGTTTTCATAAATTTTGATACTTCTAATAAAAAATTGGATGAATGATTATTTGGCCGATCCGATAAGTTTGTGATTTCGATAATGATCTATTACATAATAATGTATATCAGATACATATCATTATTTTATCTTTGCGCTTCAGATAATATTAGATCCAGTTTCTGTTACTTCAGACAAACTGAATATTTCAGAATCAGATTTAGTTACTTTAGAAAAGCTAGACATTTTTAAAATGATTACTATAGACAAACAAGCTTAGTTGTTAGATCAATATTTCATCTAATTCATGCTAATTTTCTTTTTGACCTATTGTTATAATAATCATTGTAACTTATATTAAAACTTTTAAATAATATATAATAAATATTACTTTTTTCCATTTTTTAACCGAGACCTTGCTCTTTTTCATTTATTAAATTTATATTATTACATGCAGAAGAGAATAATATATTAGTATCTAACTAGTAGAGAAAAAAGAAACTCGGACTTCATAATGGTCTTCCGCTACCAATCAATCTTTATCTGAGGCCTAATTGTTAGCTGAACAAAGGATTTGTAAGACTTTTAAAATAAAAATTGTTAATATCAATAACCTTGTCCAGTCTAATCGGCTCAGGTCACAGTATGTTAAACGAAAAGCAGTCATATAAGCCGGACTGCTTCAAACAGGGCTTCTAGAATTTCATTCACTGGTTTCCCTATAAGTCTCGCACATCTTTTCACGTTACTTGTTTCCAAGCTACTCATAACAATTGTATCCAATATGGTAGGTGCCTTTCCTTTTTGGGAGCAGTAAACATTGCAGATCTTTTGAAGAGGGTATGCCAGAATGCCTACTTTTTGAAAATTCTTCACGAACCGATGGCACCAAAGGGAGTTCACATGTAACTATAGTAAGGACAGTAGTTCTTCCCGTATAGTCCAAATCCATTAGAGAGCCACCAAGTACTTCTCAGGTTGTGGTAAGTAATAAACTCTAAGCTTGTTAGCAGGTAGTCTATGAAATTTACCTCTAAATAACAAGTGCCAGTTTTTTGGTAAGTGACAAACTCTAAAGCTATTAGCAGATACTCAGTTAACTGTATCCCTAAATAACAGCTGCCAGGTTGCATGTTTCATTGGTTTTTCTACTGTTTCTTTGAGACTTTATTTCTGAAGTGTTAGCGTATTTGTTGGTACAGGTGATCGGTAGGTAGAGTTATGGAAAATTTATAAATATTACTTTGATTTTGTTGATTATAATTCTCAATGCAGTTTTGACAAATATTAACAAAATCTTGATTGTTTGTAATTATAACTTGCGTTATACTAGTATTTTATTTTAAATCATTCAATACAGTAAATCTATATAAATCAACTTCTATATCAGTTCAGATTTTAAAGTAAAGGTACCTATTTCTGTGGATTAAATTTATTAGTAATTTATATATAAAATAAAAAAAAGCAATTTTTTAAAACTATAATATTGAAATTCTGAGATTATTTACTAAATAAACAGTTCTTGGAGAATTAATAAATGATAAATATTGTAGCAACCATTAATGCAGCTCTAATGATAGTAAAATGCTAACTTCAGTCTAGTATATCAAAAGTTATGAGCGATTTACATTTTGCAATCATATAAAATTTTTATATAGATCTACAAAGAAATTTATATATAACTTTTGATCGACTAGGCCGAATTTAATGTTTTTACTATCATTAGAGATGGTGGCTACAAGTTTTATTGATTTTTAAGAGCTGTTTACTTATTAATAAATAATTTTAGAAATTTCAATTTTATATTTTAAAGATTGTAATAAATTTTTTTTAAAATTATACTTATTTAATTAATAAAATTTTTAGAAAATAAATAAAAAATAATAAATATCATAAAAGATACTATAGTAAAAAAAAAAACCAAAATATAAAAAATAATTAAATAAAAGATTTTTTAAATTGTTTATATTGTATTTATAGAATAGGAGAGGGGATATCAAATTTTATAAATTTTATAGAATTTTTCTTTACTAATACAAGAAAATTTTTTATATATTAGTATAGTTTAATTTGTATATTTTCAAATAATAAATTAATTGTAAATTTTATATTTAAAGTTGGCAAAATGTCACTGGCGACATGTCGCAGTGGCGACCCCTTATATGACCAGCCAATCACAGCGATCATATAAATAAGATAAGATTTTTTTTTAATTTTAATTTTATTTTTATTTTTGTTTTTTTTTTTACTAATGTTAATAATATTTTTTTTTTAGTTATTGTGAAAGCCATCGTTGGAGCCTCAAAGAAATCGTCGTTGGAGCCGTAGTTGGTGCCATAGTTGGAGCCGTAGTTGGAGCCTTGAAGTCGTGTGGATTTCTCGTTATTTTGGTGATTCGGTAGGTTTTTCATTAAGTTCATGAATTTTCTTTGTCGTTTTCACAAGTTCTTTCAGCAAGTTTGTTGGTTTTGGTGGTAGGTTCTTCGTCGTTTCTCGTGAGTGTTCTTCGGTTTTCCGGCAAGTTCTTTTGTAGGTTCTTCTTCGTCGTTTTTATCGTTTTTCTGTGGGCTCTTAATAGGGTTTCGTCAGTTTTTGGTGGGTTCTTGCTATATTTCGTCGTTTTCAGTGTGTTCGTTCACCTTGGTGTTACTCTTTGTTGGTTTTCAGTATTTCTTCTTTGTCATTTTTTGGTAGGTTCTTCTGTGAATTCTTCGTCGTTTCTTGGTGATTCTTCCAGTAAGTTTTTTTTTGTTCTTGGTTGAGTCGTTTTTATTTGTATTCGAGTTTTATTAACGTGTTTCTGCTGATTTTTTGGCAGTAGGGCTTGTTTTCACCTTCCGTATTATGCTTCTTCCAATCTTTGTCGCTTTGCCGTTCTTGTCCCATATTGTTGCTATTTGCGTTCTGTTTTCTTTCTCTTCTTGCTCGTTCTTGTTCTTTAATTCTTCGATTTCTTGCTTTTTTTTCTCTTTTTCTTTTCTTCTTACCGTTCTCGTTGTTGTTCACGTTTCTTTTTCTTAGTTCTAAAAAAAAAAACTGATTAAATTAATAAATATGTAATAAATTAAATAAATAAATTAAGTTAAAAAAAAACTAAAGTTATTTATAAATTAAAAAAAAAAATAAAGTTAATACATAGGTTGGATGGAAAGTCTTGTCAGTAGATTAATATCTTGATCAATTTTAAAGATACAGTTTTAACCTTTATATATATAAATATAGTGGTTATAATAAATATGTAAAAAAAATTTTAAGTATTTTTATCAGATAGTTTTTAAAATATTGAATTTTTAATTTATTATATAAAAAATATTGCAAATTTTTTTATATAAAAATTAATTAAACTTTATCTTAAGTATATTAATTAATTTTTCTAAAAATTTAGCTAATACTAAATTCAGTTATGTAGTTTTTAAATATATAATTTATTATTAAATTAATATATTAAAATTTAAAAAATTTACAATTTAAAATTTTGCTTTGTTTAATTAGATTTTGCGAAGCTATAGTTTTTTTATTTTTTTAATATTTTTATAAATTTTATAAATAATAATAATAATTTTGCAATCATTTTTATTTATAACTATTCTATTTTCAAATAAAATTATTAAATTTATTTAAAACAACCAAAAATTAAAAATTGTTATATAGATAAATTTTATTACTAAATTTAGTAAATTAATTACTATATATAGTAAAATATTTAATTTATAATAAAATTACTTCAAATAATTATAAATAAAATTTATTTATATAAATTTTAATTATATAAATATAGTTCATTATTTTGG
>QKWP01000849.1:148644-207349 GCA_003550325.1 Gigaspora rosea
TTTTTTTTATACTTTTAAAATCAAATATAGATTAAAAATAATTTATATTTTTATTATTTTTACTATTATATTATAAATTTGTATTTTTAATTATTTTTTTTCTACTGTACTAACTTTAGTACAGCAAATTTGGCAAAATATAAGTTTTGGTTAAAGTTAATTTATACAAAATTTTTATATATAACTTATACTAAAATTTTGAATGAAAAAAATATTAGTATTAAAGTATATTTTAGCAAAGTTTTAAATAAAAATTATTTTTTATTGTTGTAAAATAATTTTTTTAAACTGTACTAAATTTAGTACAAAGAGCTTACGGATACCCATTAATAAAATTTTAAGTGTATGTGGTCGACCAATCGAATTCGATCACGTGCGTCACGTGCTCGTGTCGAGCACATGACGCATGTGATCGAATTCGATTGGCTGATCACGGGGTCGCCACGATGACATGTCTCCATAAAATAAAACTCTTTAAAGTTTTATAAAAAAATATTAATTTTTGAAAAAGTTTATATATAGCAAAAAAAGTTTCCAGAAATAGGTACCTTTATCTTATATATACAGAAATCAGTAACCTAATAGAAGTTTTTTCTGAATTTTCATACTAGCGTTGTCAATTTCTAATATTTCTGGAGATTTTCATAGTGCTCCAACAATTAATGCATTAACTTGCACTTTTTTAAATTAATACACTATATCAAATATAACCTCTTAAACACATACAATTTATTATTAAGAAATGTGGATATTTTAAAAAGCAATTAATCTTTAATAAAGGATACATCCTACTAGGTGGTCTCCTTGCAAAATGTGAAATCTGCAGAGTTTTAATTCCAGTTCCAATATTTATTAGTAAAGAATAATTTATATTTATTTAAAATAGTTACTAGTTTTAAATAAGCTCAGCAAGTAGTTAGTAAAAATTAATCTTGTTATTAGACTTGCAATGTGTATTTGATAATTCAAAAAATATATACAAAACTCTAATGATTCGTTAATGCAAAACTACCAAGAGATAAAATTTGCACAATACTATAAATAACAACAAAAACTTCAGTAATATAACAAAATAGTACCACCAAGTAACAAAATATATATTGAAAATAAATGACACAAACTATTCCAAGCAATGAAATCCACAAACATACCTAAACAATAATACTCTAAAGCAACTTCAATATAGCATCTCTAGCAACAATGATATCTATGACAATAACTCTAAAGAATTCACAATTACCCAAATCAACCAATACATAAAGAAAAAATATTAATTATATATTAATAGCAACTATTGTTACATTATATAGGAATATAGATATAAAAAATTTCAATATACTCTACAGATTAATTTAAATAAAGAAAATAAAAAAAATATCTAAAATACAAATAAAGAAAGTAAAGAAAAAAAGATACAAAAAGATACAAATAAATGCAAAAATAAACAAACAAAAAAATTATTTTATTTTTACAATATTACTAATTTTAATTATAATTAGGTAATAGTGATGCACTAAGTATTACCCTAAAGATTATATATGGGGAAGCCCACAGCAAAAGGTGGCTTCGGGCCAACCAATCAGATTTTAAGATTTTATATTATAACTATTTAACTAATCATTATCTTTGTAAAATCAATTTTTAATTATCAAGAATATTAATAAAAAATATATAAATTTAGTTTAATCGTTTTAATACTACTATATAATTGATAATTATATACTAAGTTTAGTAATGATTTTCTCAAAATCATGTGATTTTCCTGAAGCCACCTTTTGCTTTGGGACCCCCCATATGTTAAATTTTTAAATACTAATATATAACTAATACTGCCAAGTATCACTCTAAAGATTAGCTACATTAAATTTTTAAATACCAATATGTAACTAATTCCAGAATGGACTATATTGGCAAAGAATTATATTACAATATTTCAAAATTTATTCTTTGAAATATTTCAAAAATATTTGTAAAAAATTTTTGAAATTTTTTCTAATATTTCAAAATAAAATTTTTAAATATTTTGCAAAATATTTTATATATTTTGTATTATACAATTTTTTAAAATATTTTATATTAGTTATATAAATTTGCTAATGTAGATTATTTTCAATCAGCTTCATTGTATAAAGTTTTTTAATTATACCAATATAAAGAATTTTAAATTTTAAGTTATCCAATTTTAAATTTGGTTATATAAATTGCTTAAATTTTTAAGTATAGGTAAACTTTAATTATATTTATTTTGATTCATTAAAGAATTTTTTTCTTTAATGAATAAGTCTTTTTAATATTTAATCAAAGATTTTATAAGCAAGAAGATATATCATTCTATATTAAGAAATTAATAAAAAAAAAATAAAAAAGTTTTGTTAAAATTAAATATTTAAAGTTTTACTTATTTATTTTTTTTTTATATGAGTTAATATAATTAATATGATTATAGTTAAAGTAAAATTTATTTTCAATTTTTTTAATTTCAACAATAATTTCAACAATAATTTCAATATTTTTAATATGTTAATAAATTAAATTTAAAAATAATTATTGTATTTGATTTAGCTTAATTATAATTAATTTCAACAATTTCAAAACTTCTTATTAAAAAGAGTAATTTTATTTCTATTTATAAATATAATATAATATACAATATATTTGTAGTATAATAAATTTAACAATATAATAGAAGTACCACTATTCACACTACAAGAAATGCAATTCATATCACAAATTTTGTGTAATGTTAATTTTTTACTTTGATTTTGTTACTTAAATATTTTAAATTTTAAAAAATTTATTAAATATTATCTCTACAAGTTCTTGATCAAATTTGATAAAATTTTTTTATTTGAATTCTGTGGATTCATAAAAAATAAAATAAAAAAATTTTATAGAAGTAGGTTAAGAACTTGTAGAAATATCTTTGATAAATATTTCTATTAACAATTTTAGTGCAGCCTCTTTGTAATATATATTTTTAGAAGTAAAAAATTTTATTAAAGATATTACTGCAAGATTGACCAAATTCAATAAAAACATTTTTATTTAAATTCTATAATTAAAATAAAAAAAATTTCATTAAATTTGGTCAAGAACTCGCAGAGATATTTTTGATAAAAGTTCTATAAACAATTTTGGTACAGCTTATTTGTAATATACTTTTTGGAAAATAAAAAAAATTTATTGAAGATATCTCTATAAGTTCTTAATCAATTCAATAAAAATTTTTTTATTTAAATTCTATGGATTTGTAGAATTAAAATAAAAAATTTTTTTCAGAATCATGTACCAGGGGGAGGGAGCTTCTGGGTTCGCCAGGGCAGACCAACCCTTCTGGGTCCTCGGATTGGAAGTAGGAAGGCAACCGGCAGAAAGAAAGCTTCTGGGGGAAAGAAACTGAAAGAAGAATAGGACGGTACTGGGGTCAGGTGAACTCTACAAGGGCAGAAGTAGGTAGTGATAGCGGTTAGGTAACCACCCCTAACTGCAAGTGTTGGTCTCGGCAAATGCGTACGCTACCGAAGTGTAGGTGATACCTGTGTGAGACAGGGACCGCTCTACCAAGTTTCCCACTGGGATAAATTAGTCCTAAGGGGGACTGGTTAGCATTTGGAACAGTGTTCCGGTAATACAAGATGGGCTGACAGGAGGCAAGGATCAGAGGGTTTAAATAGGCAATGCCAGTATGTGGGTTGCAGGTATGGCAGCTAGTGTAGAACCTTCGGGTGGCTACTTAAATAGGCAACCAAAAGTTGCAGGTGAGGCTAGTTGTACTCTCATCAATGTACAAATGTCGGATGTCCCTCTATGTAGGGCATCCAGGGTCTGATTATCTTGAATAAAAAAAGCTCTCCCTCGAAGTGGGCACTTTGACTTGGAAAAAAAAATAAAAAATAAAAAAAAATAAAAAATTTTATTGAATTTGGTCAAAAACTTATAAAAATATCTTTGATAAAATTTTTTGTACTGATTTTGATACAGCTTCTTTGTTATATATTTTTAGAAGTAAAAAACTTTTATTAAAGTTATCTTTGTGAGTTCTTAACCAAATTTAATAAATTTTTTTATTTTGATTCTACAGATTTGTAGAATTCAATTAAAATTTTTATTGAATTTGGTCAAGAAATTACAAAAATATATTAAATAAAGGTTCTTGTAAACAATTTGTTATAGCCTTTTTGTAATATATATTTTTGAAAATAAAAAAAAATTTTATCAAAGATATCTTTATATGAGGGGACATCAATAGAAATGGGACAAATTTATCTAATAAATTTGTCCCATTTCTATTGACTTCACCCCATATGTTCTTGACCCAATATAATAAAATTTTTTATTTAAATTCTACAGATTGATAGAATTAAAATAAAAATTTTTTTATTAAATTTGGTCAAGAACTCATAAAAATCTTTGATAAAAGTTTCTGTAAACAATTTTATATAGCTTTTTGTTATATAAGCTTATATTTTTAGAAATAGAAAACTTTTATTAAAGATATTTCTATGAGACCTTGACCAAATTTAATGAAAATTTTTTATTAAATTTGGATAAGAACTTGTACATGCACTCTGGTTATATCGACATTTTTGGTTCATTAGTAAAAAAATTCAAAATGTCAATATAGTGAGTTATACCGATATTTTATATTAAATTTTTGAAAAAAAATGTTGGTATAGAAAGATTTTACTATGATGTTGTTATATCCAGATGTCAGTATAACCAGAGTAACATGTAGTAATATTTTTGATAAAAGTTTTTTACTTTTAAAAAATATATATAACATAAAAGCTATACCAAAAAAATGATACAAATATAGGTAAGATTTTTAGAATTACATACTTAATAGATTTCTGATCAAGGCCAAAATTATGTGCTTAATTGATTTTTGTTCAAGGTCAAAATCATATAATTATATAGGCACTTGGAATAGAGTATAATTTTGAAATTTGGTCTAAATTAAGTTTAATTCAAACCAAAGTTCTAAATTACCATCAGCAAATTGTATATAAAGATATATATCGATTACTAACTAGTAAAATATATATTGATACTAAATACCCTGCTGATTTCTATCGATAGTGATAGTAATCGATATATATCTGATTATCAGATATATATCAATTACTATCACTATCGATAGTAATCAGCAGGGGTATAGATGGTGGTGAAATTATAGTGGCAATTTCTACATTCGGCAGTAGAAATTGTTGAAATAATTTCACCAAAAATTTTTTAAAATTGAGATGCCGAATTAAATTTCAATTGTTGAGATTAATTTACATACAAAAATTAAATCAACTGTTGAAATTAAATCAACTGTTGAAATTAAATCAACTGTTGAAATAATCAATGGTTGAAATTAAATCAATGGTTGAAATTAAATCATCTGTTGAAATTAAATCAACAGTTAAAATTAAAATTAACAGTTTAAGGGTTCTCAAGCATTTCTCTCAAAGTGATTAGTTAATTAAAGAGATCATGCACAAGTATTACAATTAATTGAAGTAATACTAATAGCAATTTTGTCAAAAATTTTTGTTGCAAAACACAGTTATTAAATTTTAATACAACTATTATATTTTCTAATCATCTTTTTTAGTTATTGCGATAATAAAATCAATTGGCTGAATAATTTATTTTTCACCAATTAAAAATTCTATACGCCAAGTCTGGAAGTTATAATCCAAATGCTCAAAGTTTTATTTTTTTGTTGTAGCTAAGATATCTAGAGTTATGGCCCAAATTTTTTTTTTAATCCTTAATATTACTATGTTGTTTGACTTTATTTGGAATCAAAACCCAAACTCCCAAATCTTTTATTTACTCATATTAATTAAGTTTTGGAATAAGGCTTTCTATTTTATTTGGGACCAAAATTTTAATAAGTTAGCTGCACAATGCTGTTAACAAGCTTAACAAAATTTCAGTATGATATTTGATTTACTACAAATCGACATATAATACTATATGTGGTTAAAGCTGATTTGGTACTATCGCGATAAAACAATTATTAAATTGTGATGACATTCTTGATCATAACTTGCTCATTAAAATATTAGTAGATTATATTAGAAGTTTTAAAAATGAATGTTTTAACAGTTTATTAATACTAACTAATAAATTATTTACATCCTAGCCTATATATGTACAGTATTATATAATATAATTAATCAGGTATAAAATTTTAATAATATATTGTATTTATTCAATATTTTATAATTAGAAGTTAAATTTGTATAGAATTTTTTTTAATTTTAATTATTTAATTGCATCTAAAAGTTTAACTTATTCAGGTATTATGATGAAACGCAGTATAAGAAGCATTTTGTATAAGAATGGAGTTGTAAATAGCATTAGTAAATATTATAAAAATATATATTCATATTTCTGAATACTTAAATCAATCAATATATCAATAGACAAAACCAGTAATATCAGAAATAAATCAAACAAAAAAGGGGCATAACTTAAACTTGAAATACTTAAACTAATCCTTTGGAAGGGATAATCATATACAAATAGCACTATGAAAGCCATATCAAACTGGTTTAATATAAAATCACAATGTCATGTGAAAATATAACCAATCAAAGAACAGTATTTGTTCACATTATTTCGCTCCTCAGATAACATACACTACATTGCACTCCATTCTTGGTACAGCCAAATTAATTTTAATGATTAAGTTATTTCAACAGTTGAATTAATTTTGACAGTTAATTTAATTTCAACTGTTGAATTAATTTTACCTATTAAATTAATTTCAACTGTTGAAAATAATTTCAGTTTCAACAGTTGAATTTAATTTTCAACCGTTGAAATTTACAAAATTAAAATTTAATTTCACCGCCATCTATAGGCAGGGGTATTTAGTATCAATATATATCTTACCCGGTTAGTAATCGATTATATCTATATATAAAATTTCTGATGATATAGATATTAATCGATATATATCTGATATGATATTAATTAATAATTATTATATTCACATAATCATACTTTTTGCAAATTTTTAAATGTTTTACAGATTTTCACAAGTTTTCGCAATTTAATATAAAATTTTATTTTTTATTTATTATTATTATATAATATTTTAAATTATTCGCAATTTAATATAAAATTTTTTTTAAGGTGTGGCGACTTAGAGAAGTTGCCAAATTGTCACCCCCAAGCGGCAGGTCAAAAGTTTGAATCCCACTGGAGACATTTTGAAAAATAGGCCTGTATTACGGTAACTGTGGCTCAAGATCAGTTGGGTAGAAATATCTGTAAACTTGGTTTCACTATCTTGAATGGAAGCTTTCGGGCGAATTGGTGTACGTTACATCGACAAATCCAGGAAACTGGAAAAACAGAAACCCCTTGGCAAATCCTGAGTAAGGAGGTAGATGGACGGCTACGACGGTGCTACCGGAAAAGGTGGGTGCTGGGCCAGAAAATGAACCTTATAAGGGTTGTAGTAGACGATATCAGCGGTTTACGGAAATCCGGACTGCGAGTATATGGGTAAAGCCGTAGCATCGATTGTTGAAAGAAACTGTAAGACTTAATGGGTGGGACATGTATCATACTGATAAATTCTATATCAATCAGGTTTGATTGGCATAGTGCGGCAGGTCATTCCTGGGAATTTACCCAAAAAGAAATGTTATGCCGGGTAATGTCGAAGGTTAAGTATTAGGGGTAGATGGGCTTAGCGGATAATCAGAGGATTTAAATAGGCAATTCCCATAGTTGGGTTGCAGGTATGGCAGCTAGTGTGGAACCTTAGGGCGGACTACTTAAATTAGACACCAAAAGTGTATGTGTGGCTAGTTGTATTCTCATTACTGTTGTAAAAAGTCTATATATCTTAAAAATTCTAATAAAGCACTTGCCGGCGAGACTGCCAAAGATTAAAAAAATATATATATATACAAGTCACTCTTGTTATAGTGAAGTAATCCGTTCCATTAATAAAAATTTTTAAAAAATTCATTATATCGAGAGCTTTATTAGTAAATTCACTATATTGAGAGAATTTTATATAAACTGTCTTTGAGCTTAACTTCACTATATCGAGATTTTAATTAGTCTTCACTATATCGAGAGTTCACTATAACGAGAGTGACTTGTATATATAAAATTTTATTTTTTTTATTTATTATTATTATATATTATATTTTAAATATTATATATTTTATTATATTATTATAAAAAACGACAAAAAAATAAACCCAAAAAAAATGAAACCAAAAAAAAATAAACAAATGAAAACAAAAAAAATAAACTATTATATTCCTTATATTTGCTAATATTCACTTATATTCGCTTATATTCACTTATATTCCTCATATTTGCTATTTTTTGCAAAGTGCCAAAAAAGTTAGAATAGGTATTTTTGTAAAGTGCCGGAAAAGTTAGGTCATTTTTTTGCAAAGTTTCGAAAGAAGTAAGAAATAAATAAAATAAAATAAAATTAAAAAAATAAGTAAAAAAAACAATAAAAAAAACAAAACTGAAAAAATAACAAAAAAAACAAGCCCGAAAAAAATAAACTATTATATTTCGCTCATATTCGCTTATATTCAATTAAATTTGTTCATGTTTGTGCCTTCTTGCAAAGTGCCAAAGATGTTAGAATTGGTGTTCTTGTAAAGTACCAGAAAAGTCAAATCGTTTTCTTGCAAGTCTGAAAGAAGTAAAAGATAAATAAAATAATTAAAAAAATAAGTAAAAAAAAGAAAACAAACAAAAAACAAAAATGTAAGCAAACTAAATAAAAAATAAACAAAGCCCCAAATCTCCATTTCGAGATCATGTTTTTGCAATTCAGAAATCATCGAAGGTTTTCACAAAGTGCCGGAATAAAATAAATTAATAAAAATAAAAAAAAACAAAAACAAAAAACATAAAACATAAAAATAAATAAAACGAAACCTTGCAAAAACTTGTGAAAACTTGTGAAAACTTGCATTCTTGAACTTTCGAATTTGCTGAAGAAAGTAGTTGTGTGTTCTTGCAAAGTATCGAAAGGCTAAGTTGGCTTGCGCAAAATGCTGAAAGTTATTGGATTTCTTGCAAAGTGCTAGTAGTAAAGTGTATAAAAAAATTAAAAAATAAAAAAATAGAAATAAAAAAAACAAAACAAACCTAAAAAAATGAAACAAACCCAAAAAAACAAAAGGAAAACAAAAAAAAAAACAATGTAAAATTGATAGATCTAAATTATAAACAAAAAAAACAAAGATCTTGTAGTACAATCATCGAAAATCATTGAAACATTTCGAAAATATTAGTCAATTGATATGATCCAGATTACAGATCGTTCTAAATATTTCAAATATATTCGAAATATTAAAAATAAAAAAAAAAGGAAGAGAGAGATGAAAGGAAAAGAGGAGTAAAAGGGAAAGAGGGGTAAAAGAGAGAGGAGTATAAAAGGAAGAGAGAGATAAAAGGGAGAAAGGGTAAAAATTGTTCAAAACGGTCTTTTTTTTTAAGTTTTTTTGCACATTTTGTGGAATATATTTTTATAATCTATAGCAGCTTATGGATCAAATGGGCTTAAAAAAGTTTGAACTCTGTTTTTTTTTTATCTGTTAATCTGGGTTGAAATTTTCATGATGTGGTCAAAACACTATGTAATCGTTAAAGATTTGCTAATCATCATATATCATTTTAAATAATTATGATTATAATCGATTTATAGATATATAACGATTTAATATAAAAAATGATGTATATCGATTATAGATATATATCGATTTTTATCTAATTAATTGATATATAACGATATTTTTAATCAATATAAAATGATTAAGTGCTATATATTGATCAATATCTATATATAAAATTTGCTAATGATACTCTTGTTTTTATTATATACAATATATGATTACAGATCAAAAATTAGGGTTATTAATTTTTTCAAGTTTCTATTGGTCAAATGCAAATTTTGCCTTTTATGAATGAAATTAAAAATTAATGTAAAAAGTATTGATTTAATTTTTTTATAAACTAAAATAAGCATATATAAAGAACAGCCAAGTAAAACTAAAATTTTGCTTTTTTTTTTATTTTTCTTGTTTTGTTTTAATTTTATTTTTTAAATTTATTTTTTTTGTTTTTTTTTTAGAATTAATTTTATTTTTTTTAAATTTATTTTAATTTTAATTTTTTTAAAATTGTTTTTTTGGGTTTCTTTTAATTTGTTTTAATTTTATTTTTAAATTATTTTATTTTAGAGAGTTATTATTCATCATCTATTGCCACTCTCTGATCGACCAATCAGAATGCAGAATCAGATATAATGTGAAATCAAAGCAAAATAGTTTTTTTTTAAAAAAAATCACTTCTAACTTAACATTTTAACTATAAGATTAGGGCCATGTCATTAATTATCTAATTATTTTTTATCAGAGACCTATTTCCTCTCTCTTTCTTAATATATATAGTTAGGTTTTTATATATAATTTCAACTTTTTTTACCCCCCCCCCAAAAAATCACCTGGTTTTGTCACTCTCCTTATCTAATTACTAATTCTACTAAACCCTAACCTAACTCTAACCAGGCTACTATTTGTTTTTTTTAATTAATATAAATCAAAATGAACAAAATGATTGGTTGATTAGCGATGCATCATATTAGCGATAAAAGATAATTGTTTTTATTTTACTTAAATTATTTTATTTATTTTAAATTATTTTATTTAATTTAATTATGGGAATTATAATTTAGTGCACCATGCACTATGGTGCACTCCTGATCACAGGTATAAATAAGTGATCATCAACTGATTAAATTAGTTGATTTTTTTATATACTTTTGTCTTTTTGCTTTAATGCGTATACTGTACCAATTTCAAACTGTCGTAGTATCATTGTTGCCGTAATCACTTTTTGCTTTAACACTTATACTGTAAGTTACTAATATTTACTGTACCAATTTCAGATTGTCATGGTGTCATTGGTCTGTAATCACTAGTGAGTCACGTTGTTGGTGTTGTTTTTGCCATAGTTGTTTTGGTGCATTTGTCGTTTCGCTGCTGGCTTTGGTGCCATTACTGATATCATTGTTGTTATAATCACTGGTGAGTCGCGTTGTTGGTATTATTTTTGTGGTAGTTAAATAAGATTTTATACTGTATGGTTTCTTGGTTTGAACGCGTTTAGAGTCTTGGAATATCTTAGGGGCATATGTTTCTGTGTGTCTTGTTATTTGTTTTTTCTTGCATTTGTATGTGTTAACCAATTTTTCCTTTTTTTTAGATCATCTTTCTATCATTGGCATTGTCATTATTTGTGTAATGGAAATACTTCAGTATTGCATTTTTGTTTGTACAAAATGTTGGGTGTTTTATTTGCTGAATTGGTAATAGGAGTTGGTTTTTGTGGTAGGTATAAAAAGGTGATTGTAGTCATTTTGATTTTGAGTGTAAATTGTTTATTTTGGTTTTGTAAATTGCAGAAAAGTATAAAACTTGTTTGGTATTTCTCCCTTTTCTTTGTTTTGGGTTTGTTTCCATTTTGTTGAGTCATTAGGTTGGGGCTAGAGTTAGAGTAAGTTAGAGCAGATTAGTTGAGGTTGTATTGAATAATTAGAAAAGGGAGCAAAGTGGAGGTGATAGCTAAAGTGGAGTGACTACAAAGTGAGCAAAGCAAGCTCTTTCCGTGTTGCTGAGCATAAGTGAAGCAACACAAGCCATACTAAGTATAATGAAGTGGCATATAAGTATATTTGCGCGTAGCCAATAGAATAGTTTAATCACAATATAGTGTTGTTATAAGAATATATTATATATTCGATAGAATTGTTAAAACTGTCTTATTTAAATAATAAAATTCATGCAAGTACCCGAAATGTGGTAATAATTTAATAATTTTGTATTAGTAAATAAATTAATAAAATATGTAATACTTACGTGCGCAAGTACATTCCATTATACATCGATCACATCAAACATGTGATCAGAGTGCACCATGGTGCAAGTGCACTATTATTAAAATCCTTTAATTATTTTATTTATTTTAAATTATTTTATTTATTTAATTTGTAATTTATATACCAAACAGTGAAAATCTATAGTAATATATGGGAAAAATTAATTATTGTTTATTATGTTCTTGCAATTCTAATAGTGGTAAAATCATTAAAATTAGACTAGTAAATTACAAAATATTGGTGAAAAATGTTTCACAACTATATTGAGTTTCTATATAAACAATAATATTGTTTATATAGAAATTCTATATGGTTATAAAAAGTTTTTTAACAATATTTTGTAATCTACTAGTCCAATTTTAATGTTTTACTACTATTAGAATCACACAAATGTGCTATAACTTTAGTAGAGAAAAAAGGTTAGCTTAGTAAAAAATTCATTATTGCTCTAATAGTGCCAGATTCCAGAAATCTAATTAATTGATGATCCGCCACAAATCGATAGTGTGATCATAGTGTAATGTGATGCAAATTACTATGTAAATCCTATAATATAGGAATATTTTTGGCGACCTAAGGAAAACTTAAAACTTTTTTTCTTACTAAGTTAATGAGTTATGTCAGGACCCCAAATATATATAGATAGGTCAGGTTAATTATAGGGTTACTAAAAAAAGAAAGATCTGCAGAAAAAACTTTAAAAACAAGCAAAAAATTACTATAGATGGAAAAGATTTGCATAAAAAACCTCAAAAATAAGCAAACTTATACCTGACCTATCTATGTATATTTTGGGGTCCTGTCATGTCTTCTAAGTGAAAATTGTAGAACTCATCGAGACGAGTCTAATGGTAGTTAGATCATCGAAATCTGACCAGTAGATAATAAGATATCTTCAAAAAACGATTGGTCAACTATATAAAATTTTGTGTAAACAAACCTATTGTTTACATATAGTTGGCCAATCATTTTTCGAAGGTATCTCATCATCTACTGGTCCGATTTCAATTACCTAACTACCATTAGACTCGTCTCAATGAGCTCTACAATTTTCACTTAGTAGACATGACTCCTTAACTTAATAAGAAAAAATGTTTACCTTGGGTAGGCAAAAAATTCCTACATTTTAGGATTTACATATCAACAAATAGTAAAGATCTGCGTCACGTTACACTATGACGATTTGTGGCGGATCCAGGGACGATGATTTTCTGCGGTGAAAACTTACCAATTCCGTCCGTGACAAAAACAAATTCTGCAAAAATTCCGTGCATTAAAATTCATAATTTCTGCGTGAATTCTGCGTTGGTCATTTATAAATTCTGTGTTGGTTATATAGAAATCTTGAACATTCTGCAATCAATTTGTCATATGTCTTCGGATTATTTCGGATATTGGGCAAAAAATTTTCATCCGACCACGCTCGTATTTCAGGTTTATTTATTTTGTACATCGGAGCTTTTCGGAACTTTTCGAAACTTTTCGGAAGTTATATTTTTAGAACCTTGTACTTATAAAAAAAAACAAATGATTTATAAATCCCTACTTTCTGCGGAAATTCCGTGCTATTCTTAATACATTCCGTGTTTACAACCTAATTCCGTGATTTCTGCAGCATTCCGTGAAACGCAGAAAATCATCGTCCCTGGGCGGATCATCAATTAACAATAATTGATTTTACTATTTATGGGTCTGTGCCACACAAAAAAATTTAAGCATTTACACATTTCACACTTACAATAAGCAGTCTAAAAATTTAAAAAATCTATTTAATTAATAGAGATCTTGTGCTTTGCATCGGGTATTTTGCAATGGGGGTATTGTAAAAGGAGATACTTTAGTCAGTGCACTACAGTAATCGATTTGAATTTTACAGACCAAACTTAGTCGATTAATCGATTAGTCGACTAATCAATCAATCGATTGGTCTCAATTAATCAACTAATCAATTGGTCGATTAATCAATCGATCATATAAGAATATCTAACCCGGCTATTTCAGTTGCTGCCTTATGTGTATTGTACCAAGTTTCGTTTATTATTTATTCAACTAATCGATTAGTTGGCCAATCGATTAGTTGGCCAATCGATTAGTTGGTCAATCGATTAGTCAATTAATCGATTAATCGATTAGTTGGCTAATCGATTAGTTGGTCAATCGATTAGTCAATTAATCGATTAATCGATTAGTCGATTAATCGATTGGCCAACTTATCGATTTGTTGAATAAAACGATTAGTTGGAAAATGATCTATAGCTAATCAATTGAAATTTTTTCATCGATTTGTATCACTAGTTAGAAAGCCATTTATCGGAGCTTCTATCATTTCTTTCATATGGGTGGGCTTTTTCACGAGTTCTTAACGATCTTGGAGCTTCTCAGGGACAGTTTCTTCACGAATTATTAGCACATCAGATCGGATCTTGGTCACGTTTTCAGGCAGAAAATTCGTAAGCGATTTTGGGCTGGTTTACCTCCTTACAATGCTGATTTATTTTGATTTCATACATGTTTACTTCATTGATGGGTGCATCATTCAAGTTTATGGCACTTACAATTACGTTAAATCTCTTGGTTTCATTTTATTTGATAAGAAATATAATGTAATAAATGTTATGAATTTAAGTAGCTTATTTAGATATAATAAATAATGCTTATATTACTGTATTAACACAAATGAAGTGAAACTAGGAGATATATGATGCTGGTGAATGCTACAAACTCAAACCGATTAATAAAGATCTTTACACGTTAAAAATAATTATTATGAATGTATGAACAAAAAAGAAATATAGTGTGATAATAATGCTATAAATTCGAATAGTTTATTAAGCATACTAATTAACAAAAGAAAATACTTGACGAATAAGTTAACATGAATAAGAGGAGTGTTACAATTCGAAAATTGATTAATCGATTAGTTAATCGATTAATCGATATTGACTAACTAATCGACTAGTCGATTAACTAACTAGTCAATTAGTCGATTAGTTAATTAGTTGGTCTTTTTTTTTTACTCTCGCGAAGCAACACTAAAAGAATTACTATTGTGTGACTTTATTATGGTTTTTAGACTTCTTGCACCATACGTGCGTCGATACTTGATATCATGACACTCAGTACTTGATTCATTCATGAATTTTACTATGATTTACCGTAAAGAATTTTGTTATAAACTAGGAAACAGGTACTGTTAGATGTCCGAAGCAAAAATCTTAAAATAAAAAACAAGAATTGGCAAATAGTATGCATAATGAAGATCATCTGATCTAAAAATAGGACGGACATAAACACACACAAAACCTGGTCTAATGCTACACCGTAAAGTCCTCGCTACGCTTCGGACAATCATTACACAATACTGTATATGATTTGGTACTATCATGATTAAACAATTGTCATAATTGCTCATAGTCTTAATATTTTGATCACGGGTTGTATAACCAATCAAAAGCGTTAAAGCATAATAACTTGATCATATTGCTACATTAGTTTTAGCACACTGGTCACATTTTGGATATAACCATGTATTGGCCAGTGGACGGATTATTTTAGTGTGACTACGTTAAAATATTTGATTGGCCAGTGGAACAGATGGACGTTTGCATTTTAATAATGTAGAAGATAGATAGATAGATAGGTATAGATAGATAGATTGTTATAACATAACGGGTTTATAACAGTTTTGTAGTTTTGTAATGGTTATGTAATAGTTTTATAAGCTGCATAATGGTTTTATCATTGGACAATGATCAATAAAATTTTATTGGAACTGGACATATGACTAATTGGAATTGGGCATATGTCCAATAAAGTCCAATAAAAATTTTATTATGTCCAATTAGTCCAATTGCCAACACTGGTTTTGAATATTCGAATTAATTCGAATTCGTAATTAATACGAATTGATTCGAATATTTGATTCAAACCTCTAGCATGAAGTGCACTATTTTATAAAATGGTCAACTTATTTAAATCAAATGTCAAAGAGTGAGTAGTAAAAATTTCTAAGATATAAAGAATCCGATTATCGTTATGACTTGAACACGTTTAGAACTTGTGACGATTGGTGGATTAATCGATTGTTAAAAAAAATTTTATTCAACTAATCGATTGCATTTTTTGGACCGATCTGTAACACTAATTAAGAAATATAGAGAATCCTCGAGCATCTCACACTAATTTCTATGAATTTGAATATCTCAATAAATAAAAAAAACCTTTCGCTTAGAATAACAAATAATCTTAAATAAAATGATATAAAAGATGAATTGCTAATGTTCTAAGTGTTACGATTTAAATAAGCATTAACAACTTTATGGACTTGTTTTAAGTTTTTAATTATTATTTAATGAATTCGAGTAACTCAATACTATGTATAGTATGAGATCTAAGGATGGTTAGAATAGGATGGATGCTAGAATTGTGTTAAGGTAGGAGAAAAACTTTCTTGGCTTAAAAATTTCTTGAAGATCGATACGCACTATTAACTAGATATTGTATTACATATTTGTCTGAATACGGTAAAATCAATTGTTTTTCGTACCAACTTATTATCGTATTATACTGCTTTTTTACATAACATTTATAAATCATCAAGTATTTCATGTTCTAATCTTTTTGATATTTCTCGTGTATCGATAGGTTGACTAACATTCATATTCTTCGAATGCTTTGGTGATTCAATAATAGGTGTAATTTTATCAGCTTCTAAAAATTGTTTTTTTATTTCATTCTTATCGTCAGCATATTCTATTTCTTCAATCCAATAAGTAATTAAAGCATTAACAGCTCGGATGGTAGGTCGTTTTCTCGGATTTGAATCCATACATCGCTCGGCTAATTTAGTATAATTATCGGGTGCACTTGATGTAAATTCTGGTCTTAATCCAAAGCATATTTGTATCGCAAGTTCATTATCATATTTACAACCATTAAAAGCCATTCTTCCAGTTGATATTTCAGTAATAATGATACCCAAAGCATAAATATCAGCCGCTTGAGTATATGGTTTTCCTTGTAAAACCTCTGGCGCCACGTAAGGTAAAATTCCGCACACTTCACTATTTGCATTAGAGAGTCCCAAATCTGAAATATATGCATTATTTAATTCATCTTGCAAAATGTTTCCACTATGAAGATCTCGGTGTTCTATTCCTTGCTTCAAGATCAGATGTTATGCAACTTAATAAATTTAGTTTATCTTCCCATTTCATTTGTGATACTTCGCGAAGATTATTACATAAAGAACCTTTTTCTGCATATTTCAAAATAATCATGTAGTTTCCTAAGTCATCTCTCGATAGTCCGTAGCATCTCAAGAAGGATGGATTTTTATATCCGATTTCACAAAACGTTTTCAACTTTTTTTTTGTTTTAAAAAGAAAAATATATTAATCAAAAGTTTAAGTGCTAAACCAACAATAAATTTACCTCATTAAGAAAATCTTGATTATGGGTTTTTTTAATTGCGAACGAATATTTTCTATTAAATCCCTTATAATTAATTTGATATTTAGCATGATAAACAGTTGCAAATCCTCCCTCTCCAATCTTTTTAATATCTTCAAGCTTGTTATACGGGATCAATAACAATTGATATCTCTCGTCATCCAATATATTTTTCACATTGTCATCAATATTAGAATATGAAAATTTTTCTATTTCTATTTATTATTATTATATTAATAAATATAAAGATTTGGCGAAATAAAACCAAAATCAATAAAAAAATAAAATAAAATAAAATAAAAAATAAAAAATTAAATAAATAAATAAAAACCTTGAACTTTGTTTTTTTCTCTATTAACAATTAATTATATATTTATTATTCTATATAAAATTTTTTTCAAAAAAAAAAAAACAAAGAACATACATTCGAAACCAATACTCAGCCTCTTTTAAATTCTTTTTTGTTCCAATACCATTTCGATAACAATATCCAAGTTTTTGTATTCCACTAATACGACCTAGTTTAGCATATTTTAAATATAATTCAAAGGCTTTTTTTAAACCCTTTTTAACTCCAGTTCCATTCTGATAGCATTAACAATAGCACAAATACTCCCCATTTCTGCAGCTTTTTGATAATAAATAAATGCTTTATTTTCATCTTTTTTAACCCCTTTTCCAAATTGATAACATTCTCCGATGTTATTCATCCCATTAGCATTTTCCATCTCCGCAGATTTTTGATAATAAATAAATGCCTTGTCTTCATCCTTTTCAACTCCGATTCCATTAGAATAACAATACCCAACACTATTGATTCCATCAGAATGTCCCATATCTGCAGATTTTTGATAATAAATGAATGCCTTATGTTCATCCTTTTCAACTCCAATTCCTTTTCGATAACACATTCCAACATTAAATGTACCCTGAGCATGCCCCATCTCTGCAGATTTTTGATAATAATCAAATGCCTTACGTTCATCTTTTTCGACCCCTATCCCACGTTGATAATTGTATCCAAGGATACAAGGGTCTAGATCTGTTGACAATTTATTATAAATCTTCATTTATTTTTTAAATGTGGGAAAAGAAACGACAATCTGAATACACCATTTAAATGCATTATTATTCGAGTGGCACAACTTTTCATAGGGTGTTCAATCGACTAATTAATCAAAACATAGTTAGGGTCATATATGATGATCATTAAATTCTGATTTTTTACCGGTAAATACTTTAATTATTTTCTTATTAGATTAAATTACATTGATTGACTTAAATAATAAATCATATTTAATAATTTTTTTTTTAATATAAAGTGTATTACATTGAAATAGCCATTTTTAAAACATTTTTAAAAAATTATTAAGATATTAATAACTATATTTCTTAAGAACTTTAATATTTTTTTTTATCTTTTAATTAAGAGCTTTCGGATTGGTTAATTTTGTAGATGTTTGTAATGTTACAAAATCTGATTGGCTAATAGAAAAATAAGTTCGAAGCAAAAAAGTTTTTAAAGCTATTAAGCAAAACAATACATCTAATTATAAATTTTAATTTATAACAATAATTTTTGCACCTGAATACCAATAGTCGCTATCAAATACACGTCTGGTTAAATTCAAAAAAAATATAATATTTTTTAAGATTAACATTTACGTAGATATCTTTATTAACCAAATCGTTATTAACGTTAATTAGTACAAAATAAATAATAAGTAATACAAATGAATTAAAAAGAATCGTGACTATTAATAAGTGTCATACATATAAAGAGTATAAACAGTAAAAAAACTAAACACTGACTACAAAACGTAGCAGGTAATCGTATATTTCCATAAATATTCTTATTTAACATATTGTAATTTATAAAAACTTGTTGAATAACCTACATTCAATAAAAAATAGTAAAAAAAAAACTAGTTGTAAGTATTATTGTTTGGAACGCTATTTTTTTTAAATTTACAAGTTTAAAAAAAAACGCAATATTTTATTAGCAAAGGTACAATTTACCTTGCTCAATACAAATTACTAACCTATCCCTATAAGAAAAATGGACCGTAAAGGTACGGGTTGGCTGAGTAAAGGCACGGGTTTTGGTGGCACGGATTAAACCCGTATTTGGTACGTAGGAGGCTTGGATTGGCACGGATTTTTGGCCCGTGGTGGACCGTATGCCCGTACAAAATGGACCGTTAATGGCTCGGGTTTTGTAACACTTTACTAGTCCAAATGGCACGGGATTTGGCCAGGTAATTAACGTGAATTAACGTGTGATAAAAAAAAAAATATACATACAAGTAGATTACATAAATTTATATCAACAATATAAACAAACTAACAACTGCTCATGTATCAAAATTTTGCAAGGAATTTTCTTTGTCAAGACACCCAGAGCAGTTTCATTAGTGAAATTATGAGATATCGCAATTTTTTTTAAAAAAATCGTATATTGATTTTTCGCTCTTCGTGAAACGAGCCAACACGTACCACCTTCGACACGTATCATTCCGTGAAATGAAGGTGCCATTACGTATGACGTGTCATAACGTGCCACCTCCCCCGTACCACCTTTTACCGTGATATTCCGTCAACAGCTCTATACGTACCACTCCGACCGTGCCATTCCGTGGATTCCAGACACAACCCGTACCACACCCCGGACCACTTTTTTTATAGGGTATAAGACAAAAAGTGCACCCCGTCACTAGCTTCTGGATTATTTGTCTATTTTCCGGATTATTTTACTGTATATAAATTGAAAGATGCAGTTTTCGAATATCAATTCGGTTTCGTTTGACAATTCGTTTTCAATTTGTTTAAAGCCAGATGATATATGCGGGGGTATATGTGACGATCATTTGGTGATTGACCAATCAGAATTAAAACCCGCCCTGCTGGTAGCCAATCAGACAAACTTCTGCCTATGTTTTTCCCAGGTCCGATGATTTTCTGCGGCGATAAATTGTTAATTCCGTCCGTGACAAATTCAAATTCTGCAAAATTTCCGTGCATTAAAATTCATAATTGATGCGTGAATTCTGCGTTGGCTATATAGAAATCTTGAATATTCTGCAATCAATTTGTCGTTTAGTCTTCGGCTTATTTAGGATATTACAGCTGTTTTCATAATTTCCGGACCACCTAAAAATTTTTTCGTTTCACGAAACCTCTTCGATCCCGTTCTAAGAATCACCTACCTTTTCGGAAACTATTTCGCTGTGCTTGTAACTTCGATACGGAGACAGCGAAGTAGTTTCCGAAAAGGTAGGTGATTCTTCAAACGGGATCGAAGAGGTTTCGGGAAACGAAAAAATTTTTAGGTGGTCCAGAATAGAGATTGGAATCGTTAAAAATTGCTTCCATAGTTCCGGGGAGAATTATGTTGGTCGTAGGCCAGAATTATTTTAATGCTGGCCAAATTAAATGATTAAATGGTTAAACGATTAAACGATTAAAGAAAAACTTTAGGCGATTCCAATCTATAGTCTAGAAATTATGAAAACAACTGTAAGCAAAAATTTCGCCCGACCACGCTCGTATTTCAGGTTTATGTACACTGGCGATCATAAATAATGCAGCAAAAAAAAAATTTTGTTTAAACCGCATTATTTCACACAATTCCGGATGTATCCTTTTGTTTTTTGTTTTTCTTATTCGTGAGTGGCGTCACTGTTTACCAGTAGAATTTTATTAAACATTAATACTGTCAAAGTGTAAATAATAACGAGCATGAAACAAAACAAGTGATGCATTATTTTTGCTTGTTTTTACAGAAGATCAGGTGGCTTATACTGGACTACGTGACAAAATTATAAAAATAGATTTTCTTTGTCTGATTTTGCATCTTGTGCAATGTTAGAATTAATTGATAATCAAATCGGCAAAAAAAAGAACCATACCACTCCTGCCCAAAGGGCACAAATATTGCTCTCGCTACAAAAAGGATACACGACAAGGGCTATAGGCCGGGCTCGTCATATTAGCTCCTCCACCGTCTCCCGTATCAAGAAAAGGTGGCTTGAGAACTGAACGCTAGAAGATTTAGGACGGGTTGGTCGCCCACCTTCGGTGGGTGAACCAACCCAAAGAAAGATTGTTAACTTAATTACCTCTCGACGCTGCTCTATGGCTGTGCAGGTGGTCTCCCACCTGAAAGAAAAGGAAAACCTTGAAGTTTCGGCTTCTATTATACGTTGTATACTCCGGGAGCATGGTTTGGTGTCGAGGATCAAACGAAAAAAGCCCTTCCTAAGCGCTAGTTATCAAAAAGCGCGGCTCGATTTTTGCAAAGAACACGAAGATTGGTCTGTCGAAGACTGGTCAAAGGTAATCTGGTCCGACGAATCTAGATTTCAAATTTTTGGGTCTGATGGTAAGCAATATTACTGGAAGCGTCCCGAGGAACCGTTAAACCGCTTCCACATACAACCGAAAGTGAAGCACGGGGGCGGCTCCATTATGATTTGGGGTTGCTTTACGTCTCGTGGCGTTGGAGGGTTTTGTAAAATCGACGGCACGATGGATAATGAGTTGTACCGGCTGATACTTCATGACGACCTTCTGGGGTGAATTAAATAGAAAAAAATTGTTTATTTTTATATGTAAAAAAAATTTTTTTTTGTTTTGTGTTTGTGTTGCGTTCAAAACGAGCAAAAATAATGCAACACGTGATTTTAAATAAAGCTCGTGCTCGCGAAAAATTTACTTTATTAATACTTTCTAAAATTTTTTTATGTGAATGCGATGGTATTTATGAATTAAAAAAAAAAAAACCAAAAGGATACAGTCGGAATTGCGTGATATAATGCGGTTTAAACAAATTTTTTTTTTTGCTGCATTATTTATGATCGCCAGTGTATTTTCTATATCGGAACTTTTCGGAAGTTATATTTTTAGAACCTTGTACCAGTCTTGTACCTATAAAAAAAACTAAATAATTTATAAATCCCTACTTTCTGCGGCAATTCCGTGCTATTCTTAATACATTCCGTGTTTACAACCTAATTCCGTGATTTCTGCGGCATTCCGTGAAATGCAGAAAATCATCGGCCCTGGTTTTCCGGACGGACGATCATTACTATGTTACACAAACGCGTTAGTATGCACTAATTAGACACGCCGCGCACTCCGACAAAAATTTTCCAAATTACGTTGTTAAACATTTTAGTTAAACAAGGTTCACATGAATTGCAAAATCTTAATTGCATCTAACAAATGCCAATCAGTTAAAATTGGCGTACGTAAGTACTGTACTAAGGGGTAATAAATAAAATCATATAAATAAGTGTATTCGAATTTAATTAAAAATAAATAAGATTTGTAATCACTTATTTGATAATAAATACGATTTCTTATTTTATCAAAATAAGAATTACGAATTTTAATTCTGAAACCCTTACTATGCAAGAAATTAAAGTTGTGTCTCATTTCCCTTTTGCAGGCCATCAACAATTTATATCTGCGGCTAATCAAGTACGAATCATAACCTATGAGATGTCGGAGAAGTGAATGACTTCCCGGAATTAAAAATCCTATAACGTCTTTTATATATCACTACGTTACTGGATATTTAAATAGTTCAATTCACCGTAAGAAATCATTAATTAGATCTTTATGAACTTGGATATGATTATCAACATGAGAATAGGTTTTTGAAAAGGATGAACATAAGGCATTTATTTATTATCAAAAATCTGCAGAGATGGATAATGTTAACGAATTATTTCAGGCGGTTGGTGTTGAAAAAAATGCAGAGGGTGGGAGACGCTGATGAAATATGTAATATCGGATTTTGTTATGAAAATGGAATTGGATTTAGAAAAGATGAGAATAAAGCATTCATTTATTATCAAAAATCTGCTGAGATGGGGCACGTTATCGGAATATATAATGTTGGATGGTGTTATCAAAACGGAATTGGGGTTGAAAAAGATGAACATAAGGCATTCATTTATTATCAAAAATCTGCTAATATGGGGGACGTTGATGGAACATATAATGTTGGATATTGTTATCAAAATGGAATTGGAGTTGAAAAGGATGAACATAAGGCATTCATTTATTATCTAACATCTGCCATAATAGGTGATATTGAAGGAATACGTAATGTTGGGTATTGTTATCGAAACGGAATTGGAATAACAAGAGACTTACAAAAAGCCAAAGAATGGTATCAAATGTAAGTTATATTTTTATAATATCATTACAATATATATATCTTCTAATATCTGCAATTAAAATCAATATTTAGAGAACAGGAACAAAGATTAGGTGACTAATTATTATTTATTATATATATTATTTTTTGTTAATCAAACAATGATTTAAATGTAAAATAATAATAATTTAATTTGCTCTAGCAATAAACAGGCAAAGATGTGACAATTTTGATATTGGTGATGATTTAATAACAATATTAACTGAAAGCAAATATCCATTATCATGGATTCCTTATAATAAATTTGAAAATATTGAAAACATAGGGAGAGGTGGATCTGCAACAGTATATTATGCTATGTGGACGGATAAAGTTCGATGCTTTCAACAGCCTGTTGCGCTTAAATTACTTCATAATTCAAAAGAGCATAAAGAAGAGTTTATAAAAGAGGTAATTTTATTTATCGTTATATGCCAAAATGGTTAAAATTTAATACTGTAATTATAATTTAATTATGTTCTTATTTTTTAATGCTAAAGTTAAAAGCATATTGTGAAATTGGCATTGAAAATCCTATATTTTTAAGGTGTTATGGAATATCAAAAGATAATATTTCTAATTATATTCTTGTGATGGAATACGCACCTATGGGCTCTTTACGTAGCAATCTTCCCTTTGTAGCACAAATGGAATGGAAAAATAAATTAACTTTATTGCATTGCATTGCTTCCGATCTTCAAATAATTCATTCCCAAGAACTTATCCATCGAGATTTGCATAGCGGCAATATTTTACAGAACAAATTACATAACGCATATATTGCTGACTTGGGGCTTTCAATATCAAAAAGTATAGCATTGAAAGCAGAGCGCTGTGGAATTTATGGTATTTTACCATATATAGCACCGGAAACTTTAGACAGAGGCCAATATACAACAGCGTCGGATATCTACTCATTTGGCATAGTTATGTGGGAAATTTTATATGGAAGACCAGTATATTATAATAAAGAATTTGAAATAAATCTTAAAATAGACATATTCTGTAATGATTTACGACCAACTGTGATTGAGAACACACCACAATGTTACGTAGGCTTAATGAAGCAATGTTGGGAAAGAGAACCAGAAAACCGCCCATCAGCAATAAAAATTTGTGAAATCCTTACAGAATGGCAGAGTAATGAAAAGATTTTATCAGAATTAGCTAAATCAGATGAATTATTAAAAAATATTAAAAGCTCACATATACAAGCATATCCTGATGACATTTGTGGCAAACCTATTGAACATAATACACAAAGTTTTCAAGGTAACTTTTTTTGTTATTTTTAACATCTAAAATTTTTTTTGATATTAATTATAATTATTTGACAGTTAGTGAATTGAATCAGTTGCGTGTCGCGAATAAGTAAAATTTTTGAAAATACGCTATTTATTATCTATTATTAAATTTCAATGATATCAATCTATACCAACATCTATCCATCTTCGAAACTAAACGTTTGGATATTTATTCGAAAATTTGTGGAGAATAATATATAGTATTAGATGTAAAGCAATTGATAACCAGCATATCACATGAAAAAATAGTAAAATTATTATTTTCTTTATTCGAATATTTCTTGTTATTTTTGTTGAATAATTATTCAAAAGTTTATTTCAATGAGGCTTCATGCTGAAAGCATTTCGCCATAAAAAGAAAGCATTAAATTTGATCAAGGAATTATTAAGGATTCTTTGCTAGAAGTTTTAAAAAATTTTCGAATTTATTAAAATCAATTTTGTTTATTGACTATTCGTCCTTATTCTATATACGCATAAAGCAACTAATGAAAATAATCGAATAAATGGTTTGAACTTCACGTGAGCAAGATATAGGATGTTAAAAAATAATAAATCGTTCTTTGGAATACAAAAGTAACGAAGGTGAACCCTTTTAATATTGGCCAATCAGAGTTCTCGCTGATTAGCCAATCAAAACAAACTTCCATCATGCAGACTAGTCCGTTCTATATTTATACTTAATGATAAATGAAAAAAAAAACAACCAAACCAAACCAAACCGACACATCAATCCCACCTCTATACAATTAAAAACTTTAATTTGTCTGTCCGCTTTTCGTAATCTTAATTTTAAGTCATTATATCGGCAAATTGTAATTTGATTGGATAATATAAACACTTCCGACTTCCGACATATTTCTAACACATCTCTAACTGACCGAAGGATGTGCACGGTGTTAGAGGTGCCCAAAAACTGAAACCTTTCTGAAACCTTCAAATTAGAGTGTTAATAGCTAACGCACATTTACTATAAAGTAACCAAAACATTTCTGAAATGCAATCTAATAATCATGTACCGGTACTTTATGTTCTGAATCACCATGTCACGCTGGGTATTTAAATACTAATTAATCAAATTATGTACGGTGAGTAATAATGGCATTGCCATTAGATTTTATGCATAAAATTTATCGGCAAAATCAATACGTTTTTACTAGTAAATTACTATCAACGAAAAAGTTCAAAAAAATCGATCCAACGGACGCACTATTAATTTTTTCTACAATATTTGCAATAAGCAATTGCTATAGTGTAACTAAATGAAGTTATGGTTTAAAAATTTTAATTAATCTAACGGTTTTTAACTATTACATTAACCGGAATTTTCTTCTTTGGTATACTCTAGTTAAAAGATGTGCGTGCGTTATGAATTGGCCTTAAAAAAGGCTTTCTTCATATTATATATAGGGTTTTATTATAAGTTTGTGCGATAGCTTTAATGCTGGGTCTTTTTAAGATTTGGCTTTTGTTATCATTATTAATGTTTTAATCAAAAAAGTCATGTGTTTTTTATGAATTGGCTTTGATCAGGGTTGGGCAGCCTTCTATGTCCGATGAATTTTACCGGACACCGGACATATAAATTTGTCCGATGTTCATTGATCTATTAACACATATAGAGTAAAAATTGGCAGTATATTACTGTCCTGATTATTTGACTTGCTTGATTCTGAACGTAGGTTTCTTGTTCAAAAAAAAATTATATACAATTTTAGAAATTTAAATTTCATCGGACAACCCACTTGTCCGATTGCCCAACCCTGGCTTTGATAACTGAAAATTTAAAATCGTAATTATGTAAAAAGTTTCCTAACATACTATATTTAAAGTTTCATTGTAAGTTTTTGTGATAGTTTTAATGCAGAATCTTTTAAGATTTAGTTAAAGAATAATGCCGGGTGTAACAGGATCTTCATGGGTGCAAAAATATCATAATACATAAACAAATCCGTACTAATAATTTTTATTAATACCTTATATAGACTTTATTATTTAGTATATGAAATACCAATGTCACGCCTTTGGCAAACTGCCTTATCTTTATCTTGGTTATTTTTCATCCGTTTCACAATCGTGCGTTGGATTTTTTCCCGTAACAATGAAATCATTTGATAAACATTGTCACGGCTGATGATGAAGTTGTCTGATGCTGAAGCTCAGGGGTCTCAATTGAAAACTATAAGCCCTGCTAAAATCCACATATACTCTATAAATATAAAATCTACACCCAAACCCACCCTAACCCTATAAGACAAAAGCGAAAAAAACATCCAAAAAAAAATTTAAAATTTTATATCAAAATAGGACAAAGCTTCAGCATCAGCCAACTTCAGCATCAGCCGTGACAAACATTATCAGAAATTGACGCAAGTTCTACATAAAGGGCATCAAAAAAAGATAAAATTATAATCAAAAATATTTTACAAACAGAATAGAAATAATCATACATACTTCTAATGCAGCAATATGATGAATTATTGTTTCGGCCAACAGAATAGCTGTCTTGCCAGTTACATACAAGTCTCGTTTTTTAAGAAAGACCAAGACTATACACAGATAAAACTATAAAATATTTTCTAAATCTATTATGGCTGAAAACCCTTGTTAGATTTTACCTTATCCAATAGTTTTCTAAAAAATTTTCATATACAAAACTTGTTCAGTATGCAACTTTTATTGTGGTATTCTAAACAGAATTTTATAACGCATTCTATAACGATAAGTTAGATATAACGTGAGATCAAAACAAGCTGATAATATAATAATTTGAGGTAAGGGTTAGCATTACAGTAAAGGTGGTAGAGAATTAGCAAAGACCGTCTCTACCCCAAAATTTCGCAAGGAGTTTTTTTTGTTAAAATACGAAAGGAGGATTCATAAGCAAAATTATGAGTTACTCGCGTTTTTTTTAAAAAATGCCCTATTCCTTCGATTTCACATTACATTAGATCTTCGATCTGATGGTAATAAAATTTGCATATCACACCAAGAGTTTTCTGCCACAATAGATTTAGAAATTATTATAGTTTTACCTGTGTATATATTCTAAATCCAACGATAAATAATCCCATGAGTTCTCTTAACTATCACAAAATAATTAATAAACTTAAGTAATACATCACAAATATTGCTATTTTATATTATTTGTTGCAGATGATCGTGAAATCGGATGATGGTGAAATTTGGGGGTCTCAATTTGAAAATACAAGCCTTACCAAAATCCACCTTTAATCTTTTATTAATAACTCTAACCCTAAATCCTAACTCTACCATAAAAAAAAAAAAACTGATAAAAAGACCTTAAAAATTTTAAAAATCGTATATAAAATAGATCCAAATTTCACCATAATCCGTCATCCGTGACATTAAATATATATTTAAATAAAACTACTCAAATTCATGAATATCTGCTATATATTTAAATTTAAATTTAACAGGTGAGTATAAAGAATTTATTAATATATTGTAAGTAGTTGTAAGTAAACTATTTGACTTCATGAAGATTTATATTTAATTTTATTTTGTTCGTATTAAAGCACATGTGTATAAAGAACGATTATTGATCTAAATATTTGAAAATTAACTTTTCAATGAATATCTATTACCGGTATTTATAATCTCGGTTTATTTTATTCATGATAATGTAGTTTTGTGAGTATAAAAATACAGTACAGTAAAACCTCTATAAGTGCATGCACCTAAGATATGTGCACTTAGAGAGGGTGTGCAATTAAAGAACTATATTATAGATAGATTTCTCTATATGCACATTCGTAGGGACCAATAATAGAAAAATTATAAGCGTACATTTTGTAGAGAGCGTACATATATAGAGAGCAAATTATGTAGAGTTTTTATAGGACTAAACTACACTGTGCATTTAGAGAGAATTATATAATACGTGCATTTATAGAGAGTGCATTTAGCACTAAGTCCCAAGCTTGTGACTAAATTATAACGCGCATATAAGGAGAGTGTGCACTTATAGAGGGTGCACTTATGGAGGTTTTACTGTATTTAGATTTAATTCTTCTTTATTCATGATAATGTAGTTTATGAGTATAATGAATTTTTATTAATTTATTATAAGTATATAAAATAAGATATTCAATTAATTTATAAGCCTTTACTATCTATTCGTGTTAATTTGTTAGTGAGCATAAAATTATTCTAATTAACGAAAATGTGCCTATTTTAATGAAAATAAAGATGGCATCAGATATATAATCTTGATATAGTCGCTCAAGGGTGAATAAATAGTAATGGAGATTTCGACTATATAAAAGAATTTCAGATTAGAACTTGAAATTATGACCATATTGTCCTTTTAAATTGGTTTTGATACCTTTTCTGCATTACAATTATTTTATTTTATTTTATTTTATTTTGTAGCTTTTGATTTGTTTAGAACTCTCTTTTCGATTTGTTCTAACTTCATTTCTTTTGGATGGATGTTAATTGAAATGAATTTATTTTATGCTAAGCTATTTAAAATCAATATAAAATAATTTCATTTTTTGGTTTGGAAATATATCTGACTTCGAGACCACAACATATCATGCTCGATCATCAAGCCTAATCAATCAATGATCGAGGCAATTCATTAGTAAGCACATGTGCGTTATTTCGAAATAAAAAGGCAATTCACAGATTTACATTTACACTTGCATAATCTACCAAAGAAATAGCAAATCCTACATGAAAATCGTTGCAATACATGTTTACAACAAGTTCATATGTATTTATGAAGACTGCACGCATTTATATAACTGCATCATTATCTTAGCTATACCGACATATTAGATGTGCGTTATTTCGAGCACTATTTTGAAGCAGTTTATGAGAATCCAAGTTTCAAATAGCGTTATTCCGCGTCTATACGGTAACCATCAATTTAGTTACTATATTACAAAGGTGGCTTAAGAATATTAAAAAAGTTAAACTTCTGAATGTCTAATAAGGAATTTTGGATTAAATTATTGAACAAGTTTCTAATAAAGTTAAGACTTCATGAAACTTAAAGCACGAGATGGCGAATTTTATATAAATATAACTGTTAGAATTTAACTGTTAATTTTTTGCAATTTTTTGCAATCTAAAAAAGACTTTATTACACATATTTATATTAATTTTTTACAATAATGAAGAAACAAAATAGATAAAGTTTATGTTCACAATTTTCATTTCTCAGAATTCATTTTGTTATAAAATTATTGGAAATATCCTTAACAAAATTACTAATCTTAAATAGCACATACATGTTGAGAATTCTATTCTAAATATCATTTCTATAATATAGATTATAAAATTTTTCAGAATGCAAATAATCTAAATTAGAAGTGATAGTCGCATGATTATGCAAATTAAGAGTAGTATTGTTATTAAAGGATGTATTATCTTGATAAGTTAGATCTTCTTGCATAATATAATAGTTGGCTTGATTAAGAATGGGAATAGGTATATTAGAAATGTCGATTTGAAATGCATCATAAGGAATAAAATAGTAAGGAATATCCCCGTAATTATCGAGTTGTTGTAGAGAGCTTGATGTTCTTGGTCCGCGTTTTTTGCCAGAATTAATAAAGATACACTCAATACCGTGTAGTGCACAATGGTTGCAAGTTGCTCTCCCAGAACATCTTATATGTTTTCGTTGACAATTAGTGCATGCTTTGGTCGCGTAGGGGCCTCGTTGTTTTTTTCGTTGACATAGAAAGGACATGGTTAATCAAGCACTGTAGATTAAGCAAAAGATGATGACTTTTAAATATTGTAAACTGTGAAGATTGAAAATAGTTTTCGTTGTTTTAATTAAAAGGTTTGAAGAAAAGAGTTATTTAATGAGATAATTTTTTATGAAATGATTTATTAAAAAAAAAAAAAGCGAAAAAAATTACATGTGTATATATATATATTTTTTGATGGGCACTTAAGATTATTTGAAATCTTTTCATATCTTAAGCTTCACTGCTAAAATACATAACTTGTACAAAGGTAATGAAAATCCTAATTCGGAGAGCTTATCGAATGCTTTAAAACATCTTAAGTTATGATGATTATATCTTCGTACATAGTAATGTTCGAATACTAAACAGGAAATTTGATATTCAATGACATTCTTTTTTACCCGGTTAGCATATTTATGATTATCATATGCATGCATTTATCAACTTAGTAAATGCATGGCTCTTGCATTTAAGCGTCAGCCCAATCATGTTGATGAAGACAAAAACAGGATTTTGCAGATAACTTCGCAGAAATGAGGATGAGCTCCGCAAATTATTGTGTGAAAATATTTAAAAGTTAATGATTACTAATCATGAGTAGAATTTATTTTTTTTATATTACCCACCTTTTCTATAGAACGTCCGTTATAGCACTTGTTTTAGGCAAAACTTTAATCGGCAAGAATGTACTGTACTATCCTAATTTGAACGGAGTTTGTACAACTAATAATCATCCGGATACTTTCAAATCTTAGCCATATATGGTAAGGGTATTTACTGAAATAAATTCACAGTAGTACGGTGGTAAATCTTAAGTTCGGCTAAAGTACATATCGATGCATAACAGATATTAAATGGAATTTAAAGTAATACAAAGAGTACATACGGCTTAATAGGTCTTAAGTTCTGTTTAATGCAACCCTTAAGTACTACATATCGATATAATAATGATATGAACTTTATAAAATTTGAAAAGCCACATTTTTCTATACAGCCAACTCGGGCACGATATATATGCAATGCAAACTACGTACATTCTACTGGCACTTTGACATTTAGACCATGGTCTTAAGGCCTGGATTGTTAACGTCCCTAAGTCTTAAGACAATGAACCATATTAGACATAGTTATTGTATAGATATATATGCATAGGCTAGTTACACATACATTTCCATATAATAACTATAAAATATGAAAATAAATAAATAAATAAATTTTAATATCATATACATATATAAGTATCGATATCAATGTCGTAAAGATTATAAAACTCGCAATCTAGATTTATCTATCCTTAAGCACGCTTGTCGACTTTGCTTTTAAGGCATCTCCCGTTGGTTATCAAAACAGTTACCTTTTAAAACCGAAAAGTTTTATTATATTTAGGCATATTATAGTTAGATTCCATATTGCATACAAACTCAGGTTTGGGTGCATAATTATTCATGAAGAATCATCCAGGACGACCATCAAAAACGCTGTGACGTTATGTCGCAGCCGGACCAAAATTACGTGAAATTCTACTAATGAAACCACAGCCGTTCCATTAAATAAAAATATTCCCGGCCTAAAATTTCTTTTTCATCTAAAAACAAAAAAAGATTTTTTTCTAAAAAAAATAATTTTCAGCCAAATTATAATTTTGAAGATCATCGGAGTTAATGCAGGCCAGCTGTCTAATTACGTCACAGCGTTTTTGATGATTCCATAATGATAACCAAGACAATCAAGCGCATCCTTTGAATGTGTACCAGGTTGGTGCCGTAATAATCAGCATATCAAAACTATCATAAGCTCTAATTTCTAAAAACATCTAGAGCGAATTCAATTGAAAGGTCAGATATCGAGAATGTACGTACCATATTAAAATTATAAATTGCCGTTTTAGAATACGGAAAAACTACACTAAAAATTTTACTTTTATTAAAGCTATTCAATTTTGACTGCTCCACCTTACCTAATTTGTTTATGCAGTGTAATCTTCCTTACTATTTATGTTTATGTGGTGTATTCTTTTTTACTATTTATCGTATTTTGTGTCGCTTTTGTGCATATTATCGGCAGTCAAAATTTCCTCTTAGGAAATTTTTATACCCGCCATTTTTATTATATTATATTATATTATATATATATATTATATGATATGATATTATATGTTATGATATTATATTATATGATATTATATTATATGATATGATACTATACTATATTAGATGCGAGAAAAAAAAAAAAAAAAGCATTTGAATTGGTTAAAAGCAACTTAATTCCATTAAAAAACCTTTCTTTTTACGCTTGTATGCATGTTTTACTTTATGCTTATGCTTATACTTTCCGAGTTTTTTAGAATTTTGGTTTTTTTTTCTTCTGATTTTTTGCCGGTATGATTAATTGATAATCAGTGATCGTCAAAGGCAGTAACAAAAAATCGTAACGAAAGAATTTGTCCTTTTTTTGAATTGGTTCAATTATGTAACGTAAAGTTTTTTTTGTTCTTGTGTAAAAAATAAATAAAAATAAAAAAATTAGATGTTGTGTCGTAAATTCTCTACGTATAGTGTCACACAAAACTAAATAAATAAAAGAAAAAATATGTTCTGCTGATCATAGCTTATGGCTTAGATATGGTGCGGATACTACGCCCTAACGTGCGCCTGTTTAAATAAATCAAAAATAATAAATAAATAATAAATAAATAAAAAAAGAAAAAAAAAGAAAAAAATCAACATCGTTAGAATTATTTTCCCACTTTTTTTTGAGTGTTTGAAAAAAAATTGAAAGGTACTATTGCTGTACTTTGCTATCTAACTGCCCATGATTACATTCTGCCAAAAATATGCATTGCTATTGCTCAATCATATATATGACTTTATTTAGACGAAGAAGAACATATGGGGGTACCATTTGCTATCAATTACAAGCACTATATCATTCTATCGAAATATCCAAATTTCAAGGAATATTCCTATCCAAAACTAACTATCCACTTTATAATCAATTGCATCTTTCATGTGAATGCAGTGATGTTAAATGACCTGGTCATTTGAAAAATTTTTAAATGTCCTCAAATGACCCTGAAATGACCGGTCATTATAGGTCATTTGAATTTTGGATCATTTTGCAAATGACTCGTGACTAAATGACCATGGTCATTTGCAAATGACCGGGGTCATTTGAGGGTCATTTGGGTTATTAGTAGTAATATGGTAGTCAAAATTCCGTGTAAACTTGATGATTTACATATAATCGCCCGTTAACATATTAGTACGATACATGTTAATGGGTAAGAATTATAAAATTCTAGATACGTGGCATTTACTTATTTCGCGGGTAATACAAACTTCTGGAGAGGAAATAGCCAATCGGAGAGTGCAAAATTTGACTATTTCGGATCAGCCCGACGAAGAATCTGAACACGCGCAAAAGAAGAAAAAAGCGAAAACTAATATTTAAATCGATCTTGGTGCAAATGACGAGAATAAAATCTTACATATTGTAAGCATCACTTTAACCCTATAGTCTCTAACCTTAGATCCTAACCCATCGGAGAGTGCAAAATTTGACTATTCCAGATCAGCCCGACAAAGAATCCGAACACGTGCAAAAGAAGAAAAAAGCGAAAACTAATATATAAACGATCCTGGTGCAAATGACGAGAATGAAATCTTACATATTGTAAACATCACTCTAACCCTATAGTCTCTAACCTTAGGCCCTAACCCTAAATTTTTATCTTACGCACTTAGTTTATTTACAAAATCGGTGACTATTTTTTGGTTTGTATTACCCACGCAAATAAATAAAATGTGTCAACGTGTTGGGCTTAGTAGTGTTAGAAAGCACGTTAATGTGCTAGGTAACATGTGCCATATATTAAATTCAAATGTTTATAAACAAATAAATTTGACTTCAAACAGCAGGTTTTTACTAATTTAATTTTAATTAATTAAAAATCTTTTTTTGCTATAAATTTGTACAATATCTGACATACTTTTGATATGTATCATAAACCGCATTATGTAAGTATCGCAACTATACACTAGTAAGACTAACTAAAATCAATTAAATTACTTTAACAACGGTAGAGGCGTGGATAGACTTGGTTCGAGTAACTAGAGTTGAATAGAGCTCTAGATTATGTCACAAGGCTCTAATATGAGGTTACGGGATTAAAATTGATGGTTAAGATAGTGATTGGTGCTGTAAATAGCTAATTACTATAATTATATTTACTACATATATTACTACATAGTCTTTTTTAACCGTAATTGTAATAATTACTTACTATATGTAGTAATATGTAGTAATGTAAAAGTATTACTTACTACATGTAGTAATATGTAGTAATGTATTATTACTTACTATATGTAGTAATATGTAGTAATTAGTGATGCCTAATGAAACTTAAAAAAAAATAATAAAAAATAATAACATATAGCATATTTATTTATAATAAAAATTATTATATTTAGTAATAAATACTACATGTAGTAGTAAATACTACATGTAGTAATAAATACTACATGTAGTAATAAATACTACATGTAGTAATATTTACTACTTGTGGTAATAAATTCTACATGTAGTAATATTTACTACATGTAGTAATAAATACTACATGTAGTAATATTTACTACTTGTGGTAATAAAAATTATATATAATAATAATTATTACATGTAATAATATTTACTACATGTAGTAAATATTATTACAATTACTACTTTTTGTAGTAAATAATTAATATATTACTACATTCATGATTTGAATTACAACGCCAATCACTAGGTTAAGATTCTCAACGTATGTGATCACAGAGTTTTTGAAATCAATCACGGTAATTTAGCACAGGACAACCCGGCTTTTGTTTAAAGGTAAATATTACTTTTGAAAACTGGAGTAAATGGACTTAAAAGATTATAAATTAATCAATTCTTAGCGTGAGTATTAAATATTTATATTTTGAATTATTGTTGACTTCGAATTTCATAATTTAATCATGTTTTAATTAATTGTTATTTCCACCAATAAAATTCAAATGACCCAATAGGTCATTTCATTCTTGAAATGACCCAATGACCGGTCATTGGTTATTTGAGTCATTTGGGTCATTTCAGGTCATTTAGCATCAATGTGTGAATGTCAACAAGAAGAATTCACATAGCTGTAATGAGAATCAGTTATTAGTGTTATATTGCAATGTGAGTATTGTTACTTACCCATAGATCCTTGCACTATTATTGCAGCTGTGGGGCCTAATCACAGCATGAGGTCCTTGCACTGCTATTGCAGCCACGGAGACTAATCACAGCATGAGGTCCTTGCACTGCTATTGCAGCCACGAAGACTAATCACAGCATGAGGTCCTTGCACTGCTATTGCAGCCACGGAGCCTAATCACAACCTGAGGTTCTTGCACTGCTATTGCAACCACGGAGCCTAATCACAACATGAGGTCTTTGCACTGCTATTGCAGCTATTGCAGCTGTGGAGCTGATTATCAATCTGAGGTCCTTACACTGCTATTGCATCCATGGAGCCTAATCACAACATGAGGTCCTTGCACTGCTATTGCAGCTGCGGAGCCTAATCATTAAATATGAGATCCTTGTACTATCTCCTTAGCTGCGGAGCCTAATTTACAACATGTGGTCCTTGCAATGCTATTGCTATCGTGGAGCCTAATTGCAACATAAGGTCCACATACTACTAATTATCAATCACAAAACTCTTGCACTGCTATCGCAACCACAAGGCCTAATCAAAATTATGAGGGTTTTGCCTAACAACCAATTGCACTGCTATTGCCCGATCACTCCTTAACCAAATGTATGTATTGCATTTGTGAGTAAATTGTAACTGACTTCTTTACTGTAAATTGGTAGAATCTGTGAAAATTTAACTATATATAATTTAACTATGCTGTGGTCATCGGAAGAGTGAATAAATTTTGTAACAGAATTTTTTACAGTAGAAATCATGATAATTTCAATACTAACTCAATTTTAACTATTGTGTGTATCAAATTAGGAAGTAAGCTTTATCAACAGAATTTTACAGTAGCATGTATGTAACTTATTAGTGATTAAGTTTTGTAACAGAAATCTTTATAGCAGATAGTAAAGCATTATAATTTTAATGCAACCAACTCAACCTTAAACAAATACTGGTCCATGGAATAATGAGTAACAATATTTACATAAAATCATGAAAATTCCAATACTAATTCGATTTTAACTTCCGCATTAGCCAATAAATTCTGTAACTAAATTCTTTACAGTAAACTATAATAGAAATTACGATAATTTTAATGCAACTAACTTAATCTTAATCACATCTGAATAGTAAGTGAGTTCTGCCACAGAATTTTTTTACAGAAACTTATGATAAATTATGATAATTCCAATACTAACACCACTAGTGTATACTGCATTAGTAAATTTAATACCAGGATTCTTCGCCTTATTTTTTCTTTGCTTGTCTTGTTCCTTTTTTCAATTAATTTTATTATTAGCATTATAATCTATCATTATTATCCGTTTTAAAAAAAATAAACAAACCACAAATCTTAATAAACATGTACCCATTCCCATTGACCATATTTACAACTGATAATTCATAAAAATAGTTCAATTGTTTTTACATTTATTTTTAGTATATTATTAAAATAAAACCTTACTCTCATTTTGAGCAATAAGAACAGTTAATATAAACAAATTTAGATAAAATTATTTCCCTTTAAATAGTATTTATACTCTTATAAGCCTACAAATCATCACAGTATAGTACTAATAAATTCTTTAAATATGTTACATATTAATCAAGTGCCATTTAAAAATTGCAAACGGGCGACGAAGTTGCCCGCCACATGTACATTGCTAGTTACAGTAAAAACTCGTAGTACCGGATTGGATTTAAAAAAAATTGCATATCGATATCGATATATATCTAGTTATGACATAAATTTTAATTAATTACGGCCTAAGCCATAACTTCATTGGGACGATTCGACTGCAACGCTACTCCCGACTCATTGATCGTTACAAAATTGTTAGTTTGCTGTTTAATAATGCGGACATCTCAAAGATTGAGGAGTTTCATAATTAAAATGTTGGGTGTCTAATTTTGATTGAAAATAAATAGCATATTTGTTTTCATATAAAGATGTATCAATTTTATCGTTCTCCGATAAATTTGAATGATCTTTGCTATTAAAAGTTCACAAAAGGGTGATTCGGAATTAATGATTAGGTTATAAACTAGTAGAGGGATTTCAGACCTAAGCTTCAGGTTATTATTTAATACAATAATACAGTAATAAATATATGTTACAATTTTTTTTTAAAAAAAAAAATTTAAACGATGATCTATTAGAGAATTTTTAAAAAAATGTTTTTAAGCGACAATATATTAAAGAGTTATTAAAAAAAAATTTTTTTTTAAGTGATGATATATTAAGCAATGATTATAATTCTTATAACATTATATGACATACATCATCAAAAAAAAAAAAAGTTTGCATATTTTATCCCTATTTCATTTCTGATTTCGAAATTTCAAACCATAAATAGGACTTTTCGAACTCCCACTTATTTTCCAAATAATTTAACTCTGAAATATATTTGTATCGAAATAAGTAATCTATAAATCCTTTTTTTATACTGTTATGATGATATCATTTCTTAGTAAAATATATTCCTATTTCATTTAGCAGAAATATGTTTTTTTTTTTTGAACTTCTACCTATTTTTGAACTAAGTAATTCCGAATCGCTTAATATTGATTTTTTTGAAATAAGTAATGTTACGGGGTGAATCGTAGGTTTATTAACTTATATACGAAAATATAGAAATATAGTGATAAGGCAATTCGCCAGAGGCGTGACGTTGGTGATTTGGTATTAATTTTAGAATAATATATTTATTAAGGTGATTTATTCAATGTATTAGGTTGAAAATATAGGATCTCGTAAGATATGATCTCTTTTTCAAGAGGGAAATTACAGAGCTTTTATAATTAAAACTAAACTAATGAACTAGAGAGGCTTAGGGATAAATCGGATCTTTCATCAAGAAAGAATCAAGGAAGAATCACTATAACTAAGGGATTTACAATGATGATTATTACATGATTATAATAACGAAGGCTATGTTTAACAATAATTTATATTGTTAACTACTTTTAACTAATTCTTAATTCTTGATTTCTTCTTTTAGATTTCTTGTATTTGATTCTCAATCACGGATTTTACTGCGCCTAATTTCGAAGATCACTTTAGCCCGTGACAGTAATTCTGAATCGTCTTAATATTAATTTTTTTGAAATAAGTAATTCCGAATCGGCTTAATATTAATTGTTTTGAAATGCACAATTAAGGTTAGGTTTTTAATACACCTATTTATTTCTGAAATACCTTTTTTTTTTTAATTCCTGAAACCCTCATTAGTACCCTTTAAGAATATCATTTGATTATTATCCTCTTTAATTTTAGACTTGGTTTTACGTCCTTTTTCCAACTTGTCTTGTTTTTCAATATACACAATGGCTAATTGCCGATATGTTTTCTACGATTTTTTATCTTACCTGGTTAATGTGATGAAGGTTTATTTTTTATCAGTCTGTGATAATGCCACAGTGTAAATGGTCAATAGATTTGACCCGGGTTATTTTATAAATTTGTTTCGTATTTTTTTTTATTTATTTTTTTTTATTTATTTTTTTTTTATTTATTTGTTTTTATTTATTTTTTTTTTATTTATTTTTTTTTATTTATTTTTTTTTTTAAACTTAAATTTTATTATTCATTATCTTTAGCAATTTACAAGATATCATACTAGGCAACTATTTCAAGGCGAACGATTCTTGTTGGAAATAATTAGCGATACTCAAAGCTCATCTGTAATTAAAGCCAGCCTACGTAATTGTGAGCTGATACCTGATAATGGATTCAGCTGTTTACAAGATAAAGAAGCTTTTTATCAATATTTAACATAAAGTGTTCTATTTACTTTATTTCTACCAACGTTAGTATTTTTGTTATGGTATGCAGAACGTGACCAGAATTAATTAGGTAGCGGATTTTTAGACAATAAAATTATAGATCTGCTCTGCAATGTCGTTTAAAGGTTTGTTTATTTATTATTATTTATTTTTAAAAAAAATAAGTAATGTTTTATAAATGTATTCAAATATTTATACAAAATTTTAGACTTTAGAGAACTAAGTACATTAAATCTATCCAAGACTTTTTCGCAGACTGCGCCTTTGCATCTAGTTTAGAAGATTTAAACTTATCGTACTGTCCTTGAGTTTGGGGAAATGCGGGCCTACAACGTAAATATATTAAATAAAATTTTAATTAAATCTTCAATAGTTATGAAGTTGACATCATTTTTTCTGTTTCTTATAATAGTATTACAAAATCTTCGACGCCTCAATATTGATAGTGTACAGTTAACGCCTACACTTGTATCGTAAAACCTTCAAGTTTTCGAAGCTGGATCTATTCAGAACATGACTTTGTGACTAAGATGTGATATTCAAATGCAAAAATATGTTGAGCTTATATTAGTATTAATAGAAACAATTGTCATTGGGCAATTTGGATTTGGTAATTTCTTTTTACTCCATTTCCGTAATAATAACAATTACTAATATTTTGCATTGCATCTGAATTTTCTAACTCAGCTGCTTTCATATAATACCCAAAAGCCTTCTTTTATCATGTTGATAATCGTATCCAAGTGTAAAAAGTTGTTTAAAGTTTTTTTTTTCAAGATGGAAAAAAATTTATAATTTAATTTTCAAGAGCATATAACATAGGACATTTAATGTTTAAATCCAAGTGGCTACATTTTTGATTATTTTACTATTATAGTATCAAAAACGCAATTTTAAAAATTTTTCATATTTGAATACATGCATATTTGTATATCAGTTGTAGCAAAACAAATGTCCAGTTGATGATTTATTTATGACTTATAACTTAGTAACCTTAGTAACAAAGCCGAAAAAAAGAGAAACGTGTTCGTTAATGTCTATGAGTAATTTTACATCAAAAATTCTCCAATATTCCGTTTCAAGAATTTTTACCTGTGTCATATATAAAATATTCAACTTTAAATGTTACTTATTAGATATTATCTCGGGATGTTATAAATCTTTTAATAAGCCAAGATCTGGGAACATATAAAGTCTTTCATTCCTTCATGTGTGAATGCCTTTATTCATCTATATACAGTAAATGATCCTATTTCTCATTTATTACAGTACCACGTGTATAGAAAATTTTTTTGAAAGGCTTTTCAACCCAATTTTTTTTTAAATTTTTATTTTTTTAAACTTTTTTAAAATTTGATTTGAATCTTAAATTCACATACTAGATGTAGATAGTCTCACCGAATATTTGTTGTGCTTTTATAAAATAAATGATACTGGCATTAGCACATTAGCATTAATTTCTCACATAAATTTTTATACCAAATCTATTACATTTATTTCTTAAAGCTTAATGAACTTTACGAAATAATAAAGAAAAAAGTTTATTCGAATTGTATAGCAATTTTGGATTTTTTTTTTGTTTTTTTTTTTTTTATAAAATCTAAATAGTCCCAGATGGTATTTCTTAGCAAACCCCAACTCTTCAGTGTTTCAACTAATAAATTTGGATTATTCAGTTATCCGATAATAATAATTCTTATTCGAATATCTATACGAATTAATCAGTGACGGGTAAGCAGACATGGGTAAGACACGAGTTAGAGTTAGAAATATCTTTTGGTGAAGCGGATGATTCCATAATTGCGTCAAAGAATGCGTCAAAGGAAATATTTGTTTATCGTTGATCAACTTAACGCGAATCCGTAGACACTGCATACCAGATACAGTACCATGCGTGACAATAATTTTGATCAATTTTTTAAAATATTATTTATACGACTATGTAAGGCCACGCAAAGTTGATTTTTCGTTTTGCATTACCCGCCGTCCCATTTTTTCACTTTTTTCAATTTTTTTTTTTTTTTTTTTCACAACGTTAATAATTGAATGAATTCTAAGTGTGGCAAAAATTTATTCCAATAATTATTTTCATCCGGTGCCACCCGAGGGAGACCTTAATTTCCCGTAATCGTCCGATAGGACTGACAGGAAAAATATGACTGCCGGCCCAATTTTTTGATCCCTTGTTGTGCCAAATGAAAAATTAGCCTTGTATAGCCTTAAATGTGAACATTATTTAAATTAAAACTAAAAAAAAAAAAAAAAATCCGCCCGTCCGTCCCGAATTTTGAAATCCATGTAATGCAAAACGAAAAATCAACTTTGCGTGGCCTAATATAAAATACTTGTGATTTTTAATTTTTCATTACTAAAATTATTCGTATCTAGTCAAATAGATGAACAATAAAATCACGTGCTAACATTACAGCGTGCCATACTATAAGATTAATAAAAAATCTAATTTGGAACCTCGGAACCCTATTTGGTTAGCAAAGACCCAATATGATGCACAACGCTTTAAACGTTCCCCAAATTTGGTAAAATCCCTGCTGCAACACTGGTTTGCGCAGTATTTTACACAAAAAATGATTGTCAATCAATCGTGTAACTATACCAGTACATATTCTTTGAGTGCCCAATTTCCAAATAAAGTGGGCTTTTCGTGAAATGCGCATAATCATGCGCATAATTGTGCGCATGATTTTTTATAATATCGGCAAGGCTAAATTTTATCAAATTTCGAAAAATTCCTATGTGCATGAATGAAATTTAAAAAAATTAGAATTTGCCCAACATTAGTGAAAACTTCAGCTGCATATAATGATTTACTATGATAAGTTTCAAGTTTTCACTCTCACGCACTCTTTATTCTCATGTTGAATGGCTGAATAAAGAAATTACGAAATGTTTCCAGCGAAAAAGGAGTGATGATAGTTCGGAGCAAAGGTATATAATTAAAGATTTTACAAAAAAAAATAAATAAATAAATAAAAATATGCCTAGCTCCGAATCTGCTGCAATTTCTGTTGTTATTGAAGAAGTAGAAATTGGAGAGTTTATTGATTACGTTAAGGAAGAGGCGTCATCCTTTGAAAAAGGAAGAAATTTTGAAATCTTGTGTGCGGACGATATGAAGATAGGGTTACAACATTTAGGAGCAAAAATTTTGCACGTGGGGTAAGTTTTCTTACTGAGTTATGTTGAGCTATTATGTATCTGAAGTTACGCTGCCACGCCGATGTAAAATTCTGAGAATTGAAAGCTCATCGTGGCAAACTGTTTCAGCAGTTTAACGTTCTTCTCCCCGAAGAAAATGAAAATGAACAGTACGAAGATGAAGGAACTATTGAAGAAAGTATTAATGATGATGGAGCTGTTGATAACGATGGAGCTGATGTCAGTTGTTTGAACGTCCCGCTGTAGCAGAGGCACGGGGATTTATGGTGAATAGGATACATGCTGGCCCCAGCTATTTATGGTAATGAGACATACTTATTATTTATTTAATAATAAATTTAGGGGACCAGGCGATAAAGGTCGTGATATATTAGTTGAAATTTGTGGAGTAACGATAGCGGTGCAATGTAAGGCCTATGTGAGACAAAATGTTGGTTAGTATATTTTTTTTTTAGTTTGAAATCCGATAATTTGTTGATACACATTACTCTGGTTGTACCGATATCTGGATATAGTGATATCATGGTAAAACCTTTCTATACTGCATTTTCTTTCAAAATTTTAATATAAATATCGGTATAACTTATTGTATCAACATTTCGAATCTTATATCTCAAAAATGTCGATATAACCTGAGTAACGTAATGATTTTTTGATAGGCCTATGCCATGTAAGTGCCATGTATATATGCTAGAAACCGCTGTTCGAAGAGGAAATAATTTGTATGGAATAAGGCTGGGTAGATTTGATGCAGGGGTTTTGGTTGGTAAGTATCGTCACAGGTTTTCTCGGGATGCATGTTGGGCAGCTGAGACGGCAGAAAATGATATTATTCTTACAGTAAGAGAGGATTTGTGTAGAGTTATTCTGGGATTAACTGTAAAAATTTTAGTAGATAGAGATAGATTATATATATTTAAATTTAATTACAATTGTTTTTTTCTTTCTTTTTTTCTTTCTTCTTTTATTTTTTTTTCGCATTATATTTTTATTTTTTTTAATAAAAAATAATATAAACAAATTCCGAATGTTGGTTATTTCGATTAACTGTCATAAATGGTTAAAAATTGATTCACCGGATTTGTTCATTATGTAATTGCACTTTTTTTTTGGATATGAAGTTCCTCTTGTAGATTTACTGAACAAGTCATACGCTTGCCCATGCGCTGGGAGATTTAATTTTAGCACTGCCACTACTATCCAATCGAATTTTGTATTTGGTCATAACACACTAATTATCTTTGTTGTATCATGTGTAGTAGGCTTAATGGTCTAAGTGGAGTATTCAAGTTTCGGTTTTATTATGCATTTATGTGAACAGAATAAAATAGCTAGTAATTGGGAAACATAGTCATTTTTCCCGTATTTTTTGGCTAGTAAATTTTAATGCCTTTGGTTGTTTTTTTTTTGTAATTATGAGATCACGATGTGTGTTATATTGACAATTATAGTGTCACGGTTAAAAATTTTAACCCGTGACTTAAATGTAAATTGATAACACTAGAAGACTCCAGTGATAATCCATCCGAAATTACAAGGCTTTTGGTTGTGGAGGAGGCTTGGAAATAATAATTCGTTCCCGGGAGTTGTTTGAATGCGATGGGTGGAGAAACAGGTTATTGTTGGCAAGAGATTGTATGCTAACCAGGTAATTGACGGCCTTTAATTGTTGGTTCGCCAAGAAAAATAGGAAGGAAGTAGAAGGCTTCTATCGAACATTGTTTTTTGCTCAATGCTGTGAAACAACGTTGTTAGTACAAGAAGCTATGAAAGAATATAGCGCAGTAGTTCTTAATAACTCAGAAAGTATTTAAAGCCTGAGTTTTCGCGCTACTACGATTTCTTCAGACTATTGTAACGGTTGTATTGGGAGAGCGGTAAAACAATATAGACAATAGTGCCAATTTAAAGCTCCAACCGATTACGGGATGAGGATTCTAAATAGAAGATAGGTGGGTAAATAAAATCGGATAGGCGGGTTATAACGGTATGCGTGAACGATAAATCACTAGATCACAGCGATAAATTAAAGACGCTGATGCTGGTGATGCTAATATGGGGGTTGATTGAATTAACTAAGGGATATATTAAGTTGATTGTATTAGGAGGAATCGGAATAATCACGACACGGAGGATTGTACGAAGTTCGAATAGGGTCAGAATAACGTGAACAATTTAAAAAGAATTAACTAAATTCGTCACACAGAATTCGAGTTATAGTAAGCCAATACGATGTTACAAACCAATTCAGTCCGTCGAATTGAGTCTCGCAGGGTTTATTAAGGTTAAAGTCGAATTCAAAAGATAAGGGTTTACTTTTATTATTATCTTGCATTTTAAATTGGACGCCAAACTTACGTCAAACTTTATTGAATTCGGAGGTCTTAAATACATTTTAGAATTTTACCACGTATTCGTGGAAATTTTAACGTATTCGCGATAATTTGAACGAACTCGCGATTATTATCACGAACTCGCGATAATTTCCACGTATTCGCGAGTGGCGGAATAAAGTTGGAGGGCTTGGAGCATTCGCGAACTCGCGATAATAATCGCGTATTCGCGATTCATGCATCTAAGCCACCAAGCCTCATTTAAATAACCTTATTTATATACATGATTTGAAAATAGTTACAACTAAAAAACTATAATAAAAATAATTCGTTACACTATGTCTCAGACTACGATTTAGATTATGATGACTTGATTATATAGTTATAATAAGAATCGAATTCTCATAGTGTAGTGGTTTTAGTTTCATTGCATTTATTATTCAACTTAATTTTGGCCGAAATCCGAAAAAGCTAATAGAAAAAATTCATATAAACGCAAATTGTAATTGCGACTTGTGATTAAATTTTTTCAATAAAGTTTGAACTGGAAAATTTCTAGACTTCATTTTTAAATATTGAATTTGTTTGTGCGCTTTTTAGGTTCTTTGTAAAATTTTTCGTTTAGAAAAGCTAATAATAAATATTACAAATTAGTTCAATAACTTAAAATAAATTCTGCATTGTACATATTATTGAATTCATTTAATCAAATAAAAATCAATTGGAATTTAATGCGATGAGATTTAATTTTTTTTAGCGTATTGTTTCTTAAATTATATATTAATTCAAAAGAAAATCAATATTGAAACTATTGGAATTCAAGGAAAAAAGACTACGAATTCATACTTGTATCAAAAGTTAAAGTTGATAATGATTTTGTATCAGTATATTAAAACCTTCAATTGAAATAAAACATTAATTTGATAACACTAAAAAGTAAATTTCCTTTTTATATCAGCATCAAATGTTTCATTTTTATTTAAACCATGAAAACGTCAAAGTGTATAAAATTACAGTCGATCGAGATGTCACATCTAAATTTTTATATGATTTTCATAAATTACTCAAATTGACGAAATCAAGTTTTAAAATTTTCACCCAAGTCTTAGCCATAACACACAACATTCCTTAAAACAAATGAGTTGCCAGAGCTTCAACGAACTGAACAATATGAAGATTATGAAAAACTAACTTTACCAGGTAATATGCAATCTCTTCAAAGATGGGCAATTATTTTGCCTTCTTTCATAAGATTCTTTTGCTTTCAAGATCTTGACATAAAAAATAGCTTGTCAAACATGCACGAGCAAGAACTTTCTGTGAAATGCATCTTTGAAAACAGGTATCTTATAAAAATATAGAGAAAAATAAGAAATCCCGTTTTGTAGTATACAGATTGCAATTTTGCTAATGCTGTTTTTTCTTTTTTTTAATATTTAGCAACCTATATTTACGGTAAAAATGGTAGAATTATATTCTTCTATTATTTACACTTTTGCCATATTCTAATATATTATATCAATAATGCTTTATAAAAATTTGCAATATGGGCTTGGTACTAAGAAAAGGAACAAATTTGACAAAAAAAATACAGTTACAAAAAATTAATTATCTTAAGAACTATTGAATGAAATTATGTGATTTTAGTACTATTTGATTGTCTCAATGAGATGAATCGACAATTTCATTCAATAGTTCATAAGATAATTAATTTTTTGTAACTGTATTTTTTTTGTCAAATTTGTCCCTTTTCTCAGCACCAACCCTATATATTTTGAGTTGTATAGATTCTATTTTTTATTAGTTACACTGTCAATATCAAAATTTATTGGATTTGGGTTCTGAAGAACCAAATCTTATACGACTAGCAAATTAGTTTTTGATACCATTTTTCTTTTAATGAACCCAATTAGTAGTAACTAGTTCTTGACTAAATTCAATGAAATTTTTTTTATTTTAATTCTACAAATTCATAGAATTTAAATAAAAAAATTTTTATCAAATTTGATCAAGAACTTGTAGAGATATTTTTGATGAAAGTTTTTAAAATTTAAAATATTTAAGTGACAAAATCAAGTGATTTACATGGTGCAAATAGAAAAAGATTTACTGTTACACAAAATCCATAGTGCTTATCATGGTATAAATAGCAGTACCCTTATAAAATATCCATTAAATAATAAATTTTCATATTTCAAAAGTCAATTATTGAGAAAATGTACATTCTAAAAATGATATTCTATACTTTCAAACTCATTTCATTCTTCTACAGCATCAAAATGCCGTTGGAGAACGAACTGAGTTTAAGATGTGCTAACTTTTTAATGAATTGTACTATTAGTAAGCTAAAATTTAAGGAAATCATAATTTTAAATACATATTAACTTGATTTAATAGTGAGCAATAAACAAATTTAGTTAAAGGCATTATAATTATTTTAACTAATTAATAAAATAAATTTACTTCACCATAATATTAAAAAAAAATAAAATAAATTTACAAACCTATTATCAATTAATTAACTTGCTTAATATAAATTTACTAATTTCTCTACTCCTTTAGCTAATATTTTTGCGCATTTAGTTTATTTACATATCAAGCTTTTAACTGTATATTTATTACTATAAAACTTGTTATATAAAAAAAGAAGAAAATTGTCTTAAACAAATGCCCACATTCGATCGATGCAGTCCTATGGGACCGCAATATTACACGTATATAACGCATTCTAATATTCTATGCCTATAATTAAATTTTATTGTGTCTAAAGTTAATAGAAGTAGAATTTTTGCTACAAATTTATCAAACCACTAAACTGAGTTAGTTATCACGAAGATCTAGAGAAATTAAAATTGAGTTTTTACAAAGAGTATTGATACTTTTCCATTTTCAGACCAATTCTATTATCACAAAGTTTAGGAAAGTTAAAGTTGAATTTGCCAAGAGCAATTGCCAGTGCTTTTTCACCTTCAAACTTTATTAAGAATTCTAAATTATATTTAAAAAATTTACTAAATTAGGATAATTCAATGTCATTATGCTATTAAATAGTTGTATTAAAATAATTTTTATTTAATACTAATTTTAATAATATAAAATTTTTTGTATAGATATATAGTCTAATAACGCCCTGGGACATTATTTGGGCTAATACTACTCAATATACCAATTTTATTCTATATAAACCTTTTGTAAACATATTTGAGCCTTTTTACCATTAATCTAGGGAATAAAAAAACTTGATACGATAGTAAAGTACAAAAATCTTTTACTGAAAAGAGTATTAAACACGTAAGTATTTCAATTAATACCACTAAATAGATTTATTTATAAAATATTGAAAAAGATAGAATAGATATAACATCCTAGGGTCTAGGTTATATTGGAGTGATTCAATATTAACATTGTTCATATCTGAATATAGTTTTATTAAATAAATAAAGCTTACCTATTTTATTTTTTAAATAAAATGTTTTTTATACCTTCTATTCTCCTCAAAGTCAAAGTGATTAAAACTACTATAAACATTAAGTTGCTAGTTAGTTGAATTAAAATAATCAATTGAATATCATTCTATTTAAGGAAAAAATCTTAAAATGTAACCTTATTTTTCACTATTTAATAAAAAATTTATGAAAGTCTCTTAGTAATTTTTGATTGTTTAATACTCGAAATTATTTTTATTGTTTGCTATATGATAAAATATTAAACCGAAAACAACTGTAGTTACGTACAGTACAAATGTAAATTTAATTAATTTTATATGTAAAAAAATTTGATATACTGTACATACCTAACATAGTTTGATTAATTAGTCTGTTTGATGCCCTAATATATTATGTGTTTACGGTACCTTAATTTACGTATCTTAATATTTTTAATAATTAGTGAATAAAATGTTTGCTGCTAAAGGAAAACCAGACTATCTTTGAAGCTAGAGTTTATGGGATAAATTCCTGAACAATCTAATCAACAACGTATAATTAGTAGTCAGAATTGTTAAAAGGTTAATTACAATAAATTATAAGCTTTAAATCCCGGTCTGATTTCTCTTAGTTTATATATCTAGTATCTACAACTTAGCAATTAGATACTTAAAAATGTTTATTAATTTATAGTGCAAAACTAATAATAGCACAAAAAGAAACTATCATAAATATAAGTTAAATTATATATATATCATATTATAATTCTTCATAAATTGCCCGTCTATTGTTCTTTTCTAGATATCTGCCTTCTAGAAATAAATAAAATTGTCAATTTACTTAATATGGTATAAATATACATATAGTATAAATAATTTGAGCACATATTTTATACAATTTAATTGTGGACCAAGATAGTAATTGGCGTTGTAATTCAAATTATGAATGTAGTAATATAATAATTATTTACTACAAAAAGTAGTAATTGTAATAATATTTACTACATGTAGTAAATATTATTACATGTAGTAATTATTATTATATATAATTTTTATTACACAAGTAGTAAATATTACTACATGTAGTATTTATTACTACATATAGTAAAAAAAACTCTTTTTATACATCTGTAAATCATTAAATAAACAAAAAAACAGTTGAAAAAAAGAGAAATATTGATACAACAAAGTCCGTTGGAGTCCTTTCAGTGCTAAAGATTAATTAATTAAGTACTAAACACTAGAAGCTACAAAAGAAGAGACTAAAAGATTAAGAGAACAAGAGAGCTAGTACAAGGCACAAAAGCTTCCAGTACAAATCTATTGCCGACTATGTTAATGTTAGCAGCACAAGAAAATATAGAACTTAGTCAGACAGAAGAAACAAGTACGAGTGTTCAGATAAATAAACTGATGGCGATTGATAATCAACAAGAAGTCCCATAAAAGAAAGTAAAGATAGACTCTGATATGATAACAGAAAATTCGCAAAACTACGAAAATCAAAACTTAGAAAAAAATAATAATATAGATTTTGAAGAATTGGTTGAGACCCTGAAAAAAATTGACATGATATTATCAACAGAGATCATCACAACAGATTATCAGATCACACAAACAAACAACCCTACTGGGTTGGAATTCTCACCCAACAATCTATATTTAGAATCAAAACAAAATAGAAATTCCTACAATATGGAAGGTCAAACAAAAGAGCTGCAAAAAGAATTTTTACAAGATGAATCGATTTATCTAGAAGATTCGGAAATTCTCTAGGGAATAAAAGAACAACTACTACAATTAAATGCCGATAAGATGGAAACAGAATCTAATATGACAATAAAGGAAGAAATACACAAGGTGAGCCATCAAAGAAGCTATAGTGAAGTATTAACCGGGAACCAAAGTGGAAAGAGAATAAACAAAAGACAAGTTGACTATGGGTAGGAAAGTATCGTGAAGGAAAGAATAATAGATTGAGATTGAACGAAGAAAAAGAAAAATTTGACAAAATTGAATTGAGTTATGACAAAATCCTAGAGGTGTTTCAAAATATCGAGCAAATGAAAAGCTAGTACAACACAAATTAGAGACTAAAACTACACAATACCCCTTACCGGAAGCAATTCAAACAAAGCTAGAGTTTAAAGATAAAGCATTTTTTAGAACCTTTACCAGACATAAACCTTCACAGCCACAACATCAACAAGAATTTTCGATAATGTTAAACAAAGCAACAGAAAGATATAAGCGACTATATAACATACTGTTAATGAGCAAAATTAATCGAGATCAGATCTTTGTAAATTTAAAAAGGAAACTAGCAATAGATTTTCTTAAGAATTTAAAGATAGATGAATTAAATGTGCATGAAATTACACAGTAGCCATTTTACTTAGCAGGATTCGCTAAAATCAGAATAGAGATGTCTTTGAAAAAGTAAGATCCAAAATAAGAGGGTACTCTCAGACCAATTAGTAGAACTACCAGAACAACCGGAGCTAATACCAGAGATGTTGATGAAATTACTACTCTTCAATTTGCCAATAATAAGAAGACAAGAAACTGGCCAAATAGTTAGAGCAATAAGACAGGTTTTTACATTTTTAGAATTACTAGAATCGTACTTTGCAGAAAAGTAAATCCCACTTCCAGACAACCCAATCAAAATAGAGGATGAATAGAGGACGAATTTCCCTATAACAGAGCCGAAAGTGTTATAACGCCTAGGAGAGTATGTGCAAAAGCTAAGAGAAAAATATAATTTCAAAAGACTACTAGACTTATATTTCAACTTAGTGGAGTAACAAAAATCAGGTGATTTTTTAGGGGAGGAGGGGTAAAAAAGTTAAAATTATATATAAAAACCTGCCAATTTATATATTAAGGAAGAGGGAGGGGGGTAGGCCTCTGATAAACAATAATCAGGTGATTAATGACACTGCTCTTACCAGAAGAAAAACTACCATTACCATGCACGCTTCAGTTGTTGAACAAAGAAATAGCTTATGCCTTCCCTTTCTCACCCAAGAATGCGGATGACTTCAAAAGGCATATAATGTTGTTGAGAGAGTACTATGTTTTCAAAAAGCTACCTAACAACTATTTTAGGAATAAACCCAAATTACAAAACTCACCAACAAAAATTAAAACACAAAGAAGATACTTGTTCCCAATAAAAGACAAAAAAGAAGCGAACAGGTTCATCAGAGAAGTCAAAAGTGAATATATCCTACCAAGAGTATTGCACTCAGTCTCATCGAAATTAATTATACAAATAAACCTGACCTCCCATAGGACCCAAGACAGATCAAAGAAGTGTTAGTACAAGTACCAATAACCCAAACACAGGAATTAATGGAACTAGTAAGGAAACTTTATCCCATATATCACTTCAATCGAATCCCAGAAAGTTGGTTGCAATTACCAAAAAGAGATATGAGAGACAAAGAAAAATCAAAAAAACAAAAAATACCAGATGACATTGATGAAAAAAAGAGATAGTTAAAATCAACGAACCTGAGTTAACAATAGAATTACCAATAACAAAATACGAGGATATTAAACAAACAATCGACATATTAAAAACAAAATTTGAGTTTGATAAAATACCACAACATCTCCTACAATTACCAGAATTGAAAACACCAGAGTGGGACCTGTTTGAATATTCAGACGTTTGAGGATTTAAATAGAAATACAGTCACAACAAGTGACAACGCCCCTTATAATACAAACAAACAACACATAGAAAAATTGATCGTTATTACACATAATGTACATGGTTTAAATAACAAATTAAAACTACATAAGTGGCTGGAATATTGTAACTCAAAACAATGGAATATTGTAGCAATGGTTGAAACTAAACTAAAAAATGACTACAAACACACTTTAACAAATAAATTCTATAAAATATTTACATCAAATTTTGTACAGAAAAAAAGAGAAGAAAGAGCATCATTGGGAGTCGCCCTTGCTATAAAAAAAGAGATTTGTCCTTATATCCATAACATTAAAACAATAGAAGGTACAACAATAAGTATAGACTTTTTTATGCCGGGCAAGAATAGAATTAGAATTATAGCAGTATATGCACCTACAAATAACCGAGAAAAGAAGGAAGAGATGGAAAAAATAATAAAAGATTGGACTATTGAGGCACGACAGAAAAATTGGCATATAATAATAATGGGCGATTTTAACACAAACTTGAAAAGAAAAAATATCGAAAAATCTCTATTAACTATAATGGAAGCAATGGTCTTAGAAGTTTGTTGGACTTTCACTCAATAAGCACGACCACATAGAAAAGAAGAGACAAAAATAGTCAAATAGACGATATTTGGCTAAGTACAGAAATAATTCTTGACTGGGAAATCCTGGAGTTAATTGACTCAGAAACAATAACGGATAGTGACCATGTGATAATAAGAACTAAATGGCATCTGAAATTTTAACTAGAAAAAGCAAGAAAGAAAAAATGGAAAAAAAAATTGTATCAATATAATAAAACTAGCCAAGAGGAATGGGAAGACTTTACTCATGAAATTCGTAATAGGTTGAATAAAGAATATATTAGTAGAGAGGAAATGGAATAGTTACTAGGTAAAAAATGGTACATATGGAATAACATTATAAAAACAGCAGCAGGCAAGCATATCCAAAATATTTTAGTTGTGTCGAAACAATACTATGCTCTATCATTCAAAGAGATGAACTTGCACAAAGATCTAACAGATACAAGTAGCATCATAAGATTACTAAATAAGCTAGTAATTCCAAACAACACAGAAGACATTAAGAAGAAAATAGAGAACCGTTTAGCAGATATCAAAGAAAGAGGAACCCAGCAGATAATTGAATTGGATTTGTCATCGATAGTAAAAGATAAAATAGAATTAACTAAAAAATGCAAAGAATGGAAAACAATAATATGGAAAGCAAGAAATATAGAGAAGAATGCGGAGCAACAAGAAAAAATTAAATTTTATATTAAATGAAGACAAGAAAATTTTAAAGATAACACAAAGAAAATGATAGATCATATTTTAAAAAAAAAAAAAGATAAAGTAACCTTTGATAAGATAGTAGAAGTCGACCAAGTGATAACAGACTCAGCTGAAATAAAAGATAAAGTAAAAGAACACTTTAGAAAATGGACGAGCCACAATCCAACAAATATGAATTTTTGGAAAGAATGGAAGGAATACTACGCTCCGAAAAAAGAAATAGCGGAGAACACCTACAAGTCCCTTCTAAGAACAATTACGGTTGAGAAGTTGATGGAAGTAATAAACAATACTCCAAACAAGAAAGTGACAGGACCATCAGGGATATCGAATAAAAGTTAAAAAGATTACCAGAAATCGCTATTAAAATTATAATAGGAATATTCAATGAATGCTTGTTGAAAGACGAAACACCAAAACAATGGAGCTCTGCAAATATTTGGACGATCCCCAAGAAAGAACAATACAATAATGATCTAAACTATACTCAGCCTATAACCTTAATTGAACTTACACGAAAATTATTTACCAAGATCTTGACAAACAGACTAAATAGTATTCTACTAAAGAAGGAAGTACTCTCACCACACAATCATGCAGCCCTCTCTCTTCAATCAACTGAACAACTAATAAAAAAATTAAATAACATCCTAGAAGACGCAAAGGTAGAAGGAAAAGAATATTGCTCCAAGACATGTCAAAGGCATACAATTCAGTGCACATTCTGATGCTAGTAAAAGTAATGGATCGATTAAGAATACTGAACAGATTTATTAACTTAATAACTTTTATACTAACGAACAGATTTAACAAAGTTCTAACAGATCTGGGTCGAACAAAACCATACAAAGTAGAAGATGGGGTGGATCAAGGAGAGACCTTGCCTTCAACCCTGTGGAGAATATACTACGACCCAATCATAGATAAGATCTCAAAAGAATTCGAAGGATATACGATCAACATCCAGATAAAAGACAAGAAAGTGGAAACAAAAACGGCAGTACTAGCGTACATGGACGATACGGCTTGAATAGCGTGTTCAAGAGAAGACAGTGTTCTGAAGTTCAGTTCAGTTCAATAGAGGTTCAGGTTCAGGTTCAATGAACCTGAACCTGAACCTGAACCTGCTCTAAAAGTTCAATACTGAACTGAACCTAAACTTAAAATTATTGAACATGAACCTGAACCTGAACTTAAAAAAAGTTCAGTTCAGGTTCAGTTCAAAGTTCATGAACATGTTCAGGTTCATAATATATGCACATGTTTACCTAAATCACAAAGTTAGAATCAATTAGTAAAATTTAGAGAATCATAGAAATTTGTATAATTTTATTAATAAATTTATACAAAATGCTATGATTCTCTAAATTTTACTAATTGATCTTAACTTCTTGCACTAAGTAAACTTGTTAAGCACCAAAAAATACATCAAATCGGCATATTTTATTTTACTTTTCTTAAAATTTGAAGAAAAGATGCTTAATTTTGGAAATTTTCATCAAAAATTCAAAATTAAGCATCTTTAACGCAAATTTTAAGGAAAATAAAATAAAATATACCGATATGATGTATTTTTTGGTGCTAAACAAGTTTACTTAGATCAAGAAGTTATGATCAATTAGTAAAATTTAGAGAATCATAGAAATTTGTATAATTTTATTAATAAAATTATACAAAATGCTATGATTCTCTAAATTTTACTAATTGATCATAATTTCTTGATCTAAGTAAACTTGTTTATCACCAAAAAATACATCATTTCGGTATATTTTATTTTATTTTTCTTAAAATTTGCATCAAGGATGCTGAATTTTGAATTTTTGATAAAAATTTCCAAAATTAAGCATCTTTTCTTCAAATTTTAAGAAAAGTAGAATATAATATGCCGATTTGATGTATTTTTTGGTGCTTAACAAGTTTACTTAATGCAAGAAGTTATGATCAATTAATAAAATTTAGAGAATCATAGAAATTTGTATAAATTTATTATTAATAAAATTATGCAAAATGCTATGATTCTCTAAATTTTACTAACTGATTTATACTTCTCACTCTAAGTAAACTTGTTCAGTATCAAAAAATGCACATATTTTTATTCAGATTCAAACTAATTTGCAAAATTTGGACTAGTCTGACCAAACTTATGATTGAGTTTGAGTTTAGTATAAAGTTTTAACAATAAAATTTAGAGTTTGAGTCTGGTCTGGACCAGACCAAACCCGGACCCAAACCTAGAATCACTAGTTCATATGAACACCAGACTGAACCTGAACATGTTCATGAACTTATGAACTGAACCTGAACTGAACCTGAACCAGCTCTAAAAGTTCAATACTGAACCTGAACCTGAACATGTTTTAAAAAATGTTCAGGTTCAGGTTCAATACTGAACCTGAACATGAACCTGAACTTGACCTAAGTTCAGTTCAGTTCAGGTTCATAGGAACACTAAGTGAAGATATAGAAAAAATAGTTAAAATAGCAGAGTCATTCTATAATCTAACAAACATTAAAGTAAACTCTAATAAATTAGTGCTAGTAACGAACACAAACCACAAAATAGATACAATTAAATGTAAAGAAGAAGAGATTAAGAACATAAAAAAAAAAGAAGCATTCAAATACCTAGGAGCTTGGTTCATGCGAACACATTCCTTAAGAAGTGCTTAAAAAGAAGTGAAAAAAGAGATCAAAGGGGGCTGGATAGAATTTTGCTAGCATCTATAACAAAAAAACAAGCAATATACTTGATAAACGTTGTAACTATACCTAGAACAACATATCAAATGCAAAGTTGTTACCTAACGGATAGCTCAATAGAAGAAATTAATAGTAGATACACAAAAATCGTTAAAAAGAAAGCGGTTTATTGAGAGGAGTACCTAATTCAACACTATATCATTCTGATATATATGGCCTAAGGAATTTAGAACTAGTACAAAGTCAATACCTAGCAAATTATTTAATAAAAGAAATAAACTCCACACAATTCGAACGATCAGTGCTAAAAATATGATTACAACAACTACAATGGGCAGCGAATACAAACGAATCGATTCTAAAAACCAAACTGGTTTTTACAAGTAAAGAGAATTAAACATACACTGCACAAGCAGTTCTAGCTATGCACAAACTACAGATCCAACTATCAAGAGATATAAATAAATGGCCAATACCAAAAGATGGACCCAGTACATCGATAAATTACATTTTAGAAGTTATGAATTGAGCACCAGAAATCAAGCAAAAAATGAATATTTACGACTTATATGCAATAGAACAATTTCTAAATTACAACAACACTAGTTGTGTTAGCTGGAGAGAGTTACATAATAATATAAAAAAATACCTAAAGGAAGAGAACCAGAATGGTTCAAAGCACCTATAAAGGCAATAAAAGAAAAATATCACCATAAAGAATATTTACACAATCCAAATCCATTTATGCTAAATAACTGGAATGAGGAAGAAAAAAATAAATAGATAATCACAAATGGGAAAATAATCAGAAGAATCTCTAGCGTTAAGAAAGGAATTGCCAAGATCAAGCATGGAACTTAAATGAAACCAACAAATTAACAAGGTGCAGCGGCTGCACATTAAATGACAAAACACTAAAATTAAAGAACTGTACCATTACGAGATATCAAGAAGAAATATACATTTTACAAATAGACAAAAAGCGAATAATCCATGCCAACATCATAGGCTTGATAAAAGCCAGGAAACAAAAAACAGCAAAAGTAGAGATAAAAATCCCAGAAAATAAATTCGCAAAAGCAATAATTAGTTCAACGACACCAATAACCAACGAGTTGAAAAGCACAGTATGGGGAAAAGAAAATCTAGAAATAGATCTAATAGTAGGAGAACAAAATATAAAAACAATAATAAAACCAAGCCTAATGATAGAAATACATCAAACAGACAAAGTGTGGAAAATAGTAAATACTCTATCACCAACAAAGGCCCATATAGCACTCTCCGGACTATATATAATCCTCGGGGTAATTTGTAAAAAAGCAAAAATAAAAATAAACACAAACTTTGATTTTTTAAAAAAGAAAATAGATGAAATCAAAGAACTGGACTCAATATATGTACCGAAGCTACACAAAGAAAACTATGGAGATGTTTTAATAGCGATTAAAGGCGAACTAAAAGACAGAGAAGAAAATATAAATATAGTAACTGATAAAAAGAGGAAATGTTGAAATGATTCACAAAAAATAATAGAAATAAGTTTCAACTCACAAAAAATAACAAGAAACCACCATACCATACTGTACTGTCACAACGTAATACCATTTTGTAATAGAAAATTAATAAAACAAATAATCAGAGCAGAAAACACGACAAAATAGTTGGCACAAAACAGGATTAGATACTGGAAAGAAACCACCCCAGAAATTAATTAGAGCGCCACAATAACATACTTATCACACACTGAAAGATCTTTGAGTTTGGGAACCAATCCAATACAATTCAAAATAAAAAATTTTAAAATAAAATTGATAACTAACAAACTTCCAAACTACGTTAACTTACATATTAGGAACCCAAATAAGAATAAAAACTACTTATATGCAAGATGTACGCAAGAAAAAGAAGATACTTCACATTTGTTGAGTTGCAAGAAAAATGAAGTACCACTAGAAGAAATAATATCGAATGTGATCAAAAAGGTCTACAAAAAAGAACCAATTGTTGATGAAGACATAAAAGAATTTACAAAAGAATACATGAAAATACATATCAAAAAAGGGGTACCAGTTGGTTTTATAACAGAAAAAACAATGGGAATCAAACCTTTTAACAAGAAAAAGAAAAAATACGCCAGCACAATCCATCATGAAATAACATCACAAATATATAAAAAAATATAGTTGCCGAGTCAAACAATAAGACATGATGAAACTGTCGATCCAAACCTAACATCGCTAACTATTAGTGATGCCACCACCAAAATTGATTTTTAAAAAAGGCCTATTTCGTCTTCATTCGAGAAAATTAAAATTTTTTATAAGGAAGAGCAAATAAAATTTATATAGATATTCCTTATAATTTCGTCTATTCAAAAAAAGTATCAAATAATTTTGTCTTTCAAGTAAAATAAGTCAAAAACAATTTCATCTTCAAATTTTAATTT